>KN839869.1:235085-248094 GCA_000827185.1 Hydnomerulius pinastri MD-312 | reverse complement strand
CACAAGCTCATGAAACAGAGGTGTCAGCGCAAGTATGTATCTCATGATGGAGGACGTCCGTTGGGCGGTCTACCGCCACTCTGACAAACTCGGGAAGTCGCAGTTTCTTGATCTGACCCAAGTAATGATACCGATCGAACCTTCCGACTCGGAGGGGCTAACGTGCGGACTGTTACTCCGAAATGTATCTGTGCCAGATCAGCAGTTGATAACTTGATGCATCCGATCTCAGCGCAGGCCTATACTCAGATATATCGACTGTCATATATCGCGTATTAGGTCAGCTACTGGAGACTAGCGCAGGCCCAACATAGCAACTGCGTATATCAACGTGTTAGCAAGGTCTCTGCAAGCTAGTGGCTCACGACACGACATCATCGGGTTCAACTTAGATACATATACATGCACACATATGGTTCCTCAGTCGTTTACCATCACAGCCTGTCCTTCATACTTCTTCATACACGTCGTCGTTCCGTCAGTTCGCGTGTTTCAGTGTTTCCCGCCGTTCCCTCAGCGGGTTTCCAGTCTCAAGGCTTCCCATTGACTGTACTATGTAGGCCTATCCGAGTCGGGACTAGCAATAGATTGTTCCCCACGATGTATGGATGTCCGCCGTGAGTATAATGAGCTGCTCATGAATCCAGTCAAAGCGCTCAAATCAACCGTAGTCAGTTGTTGAGTCGTCATGGGCTGGCGAGTGGGTCTCGTGAAGTCGTCGTCCGTGCTATCGTCCGATTCGTCGACTTCGATACTATGGTTTACACGATAAATCAGAGTCACGACCACCAGGAGGTTGCAAACAATGAGAGCGGTTGCCATCTGCGCAATATCAGAGCGAGGAACAGGACACCAATGCGAAGGACATACTTCAAAGTCAGCAGCTGTGCACACAAGCGACGTGATGTTCGCGACCATGCACAAGGCATGAAACAACGATGCAAAGGTCATGACGATGTTCGATGCAAAGATCCACAGAATCATTTTGCGCTGCCTTCTAGCAAGGTTCAGATCCCAGAGGAGCTTGAGCGGGATGCATATTAAAATGAAGTCTGCGATGCAATCGGCTATTCCAAGTGTACTAGTAATCAGCGGAACTTCGTCGAGGAGGATAATGTGGCCTCACTCGCCAACTCAAATACCGCCATAGGTATAGTCAACCAGCAATACGAATTCTCTGGATGCTGCGGTGTGTAGTACCAGCTTATATCAATTGTGCATTTGTAGACCTTTTGTGTGATAAGCCCAGACCACATCAGCACAAAGAAAATCGCAATGCCGCGGGCGCCTTGACGAATCCTTTCTGCAGTGTGGAATATTCGGGCGATTGAGTACAGAATACTCATCCGGACCGCCCTTGGCTCGTATGGTTAGCAACGTCCCAGTTGCAGGCCCAGAGGCACTAGAAACTCACCACACGGCAGTTGTAAAGGCCAGTGCGTATACCCACACGGCGATTAGCGCGGTAGTTCCACCTCCAAGGGGGGTGAGTAGACCATGCGACTAAAAGTTTTCAAGTCTCACTAGTTGCAAGAAATGCCCATGAAGATATAAGGCTAGTTGCCCCACAACAAAACGCGATGATAGCCCATGCGTCCTCGTACCAAAATCGGCGTATTCTCAGACGAAACCAGACGCGGAAGATGGTCAGCAGCAAAGCAAGACACTGCAGGATGCTCGATACGATTTATAGGTAGGCACGTCAGATTTGTTCTCTGATCCTGCAGGAGACTCACTTTTCAAGTTGATGAGGAGGGAAGGAGAGATTGTCAGGGTCATCGAAGCTGAGTGAATTCGGGGACCCATCGGACCCAGCTCTGGGTTTTATGGTGTTCACCTCACGTCAAGGGTACGTAAGGGCTCATCAGATGTTTTCGGGAAGAAACATCCCAAAATCAAACGAGTCGGTGATAAACCAGGTAAGTCTGGGCTAAGTTTGAATTCCAGCAGCCAACCTAGAACTTGGAGGTACTCCAGACATGTGGCCATCTTGCGGCCCTCCGGGGGCAAGGGTCGATGGTGAATACATACCAGACTCTAGGTCAACATGCAGCGCTCGCACTAGAGCGTGCAAGAGAAGGATGGTATTGACTCTTTGCTTGGATGACTCTAGGGAGTTCCGGAGGGTGGCTGTAATTGGCTGTTTGGATCGCTCAACAACGCTCTTAGAAACTTCTGGGAATTCTCAGCTTACTTACCACAGCGTCGTGGGTAGGTCAACCCGCAGGCTAACGGTGACAACCATGACCTTAGATGCTCGAAGAAAACAGCTACGTGTGAAAAGGTAAATGGACACTGGATATCAGGCGACGGCAAGTTGGCCTGAAAGTTTCTGAGTAGTAGGTAATCGCAACAGCAGACGCAGGGCCCCGGATACATGTGGTAGTAGAGTCCAAGGTAGTTAACATTGGGATTTTGACGGGGTATCATCAGATGTGGAATAAAACTGATCCGCGTATGATGTCGGCTCATCAATGAGCTGCATTCTCCAAGTGTTCTGGGACTGTATTTCGTTCATGCTGCAAGCGTTGAGCTCATTCGTACTGAGGCGAGCACCAGTAGTAGAACGTCCTTGACTCCGAGTCCGCCTGGAAAGACTGTTAACCACCTCCAACTCGCTAGTGGCCTGATCAGCAAATTCCTTCCGCAGAACGCGATACACGTAGGTTACAACCACAAGCTGGTTGCAAACGATGAGAGAGAAGGCAATCTGCGTTTGGCTAGCTAAGACAACGACTTAGATTGGCAATGGTATGAATGACGTACCTCAAAGTCTACTGCTGGTGTGATAAGGGGCACAAGGGGCACCAGTTGACACGTTCCATGGAAGAACGATGCGAGCGCCATCACGATGCTCGATGAAAAAATCAATAATATCATCCTCCGTTCGCCTTTTGGCAGCTTGACGTTCCAAAGAAGGCGCACTGGAAGTGCTACCAGAAGCGCATCCGCGATAAATACCACTGGGATCCAAAGTAATGATCAACCGAAATTCGACGCAAGACCGTGAAATATTTGCTCACTGCACAGTTCGAATATGGTCATTGCACGACTCATACGGCACCATGGTTTGCCTGCGGGGCCAGCCCCGCTATACCATATGTCAGAAGATTGACAGTTCCATATTTTCTGCGCAGTGTCCAAAATCCACATCAAGAGGAGAAGCGCTGCTGCTGCAAGGGTAATGCGTCGATAGACTTGCGAAGGAGAGACTATGCGGACAATTGAAAACATCACACTAATGCGCACAGTCCTTCGAGCAGAGTGGTGGATAAAGCGATTCGTGTGGAGAACATATTTTTTGCACCTACCAGCTCACAGCAAGAAACCCTAGCGAGTAGACCCAAGCAGAAACTAAAGAGGCTGACCCGTCTACCCAAAAGGACTGGTAAGACAAGAAGATGTTGTGATGAACACGATTTACCGGTTTGCATGTGTAGCCATTCCGTTATGAGTGTCGCGATTGCGCAGACAAAGGCCAGCAGTGCCCAAGCATCCTCCCACCAAAACATTCGAATTGAAATTCGATACCACAGCCGAAATATAGTCAGAAAGAGAGCCACGCTCTGCAAAAGGCTAGTCACAACTTCCGAGGAGCCAGTTAGCTTTGAATCAATCCAAAAAGCGAACAGACAAGTTGTATTACCTCTAAGAGCAGTTGTTGTCGACGAGGATAGTGCCTGCATCGTTGGTGTCGGCAGGGAAAGGGCATAACAGAAAGATGGGTGCGAGAGCTCCAAGTCGAGGGAACATACCCATTGCGATGCGTCTTATAGCGAATCAGGTAAATTAAAGTTGCATAGCTGTATCGCAGACGACGTAAGTTGTAATCCCATGGAGTGTTGTACACATCTCGTAAGTCTCTGACCTGACTCATCCCACTCGGGGCTTTCCTAGGCGAATTGGAAGGCAGGCCCAAGCTGATGCTAGGTCTTGTGGTGGTTGGCTTGACACTATAGACGAGCAGGAAGCTTCGACGAAGGGCCAGACCACCGCGTGTCACTTGCGAGGGCTCGCTAACAGCAAAACGACAATTGATCGAGCGAGTCGCTGGTGACGCAAGGAAGGCCGGAAGAATTAAGCGCTTGGCAAAGACACGCACTGGCCCACAACAAGTTACAGAACTGTAAACTCAGGCATGAGGCTTTGACAGGAAGGGTCGTGATGCCGTGGCGGAATTTTCGTCACTAGTAGTCTTCAGTAGCTGAGCTATTACGCGATATGGCAGTCGATATATCTAGTATAAGAGTCACTGCCAGTGCTCTCAGGCTGCTTTGCTGTTGCTGGTCGACGATGTGTTAGGGTTCGCACTCGGTTACGTTGTTGTGAATCTGATGGGTAAACCGTAGTTACTAAACGCATCTTGCCTTAGGTGGGAGAAAAAGGGACTTTGCGCATTCAAAGGGCACGATGCATGTCGATTTTTCTGTACTTATGTCATCTCATGCAGATCATTCAATTCCATGGACAGAGCCTGAGGCGCTCGCCGCCAGTCCAGTGTTAATGTGTTCTTTCGCCCATTGATAATTGTTCTGACAGTGAATCTCTATGGTGTGGACGTTGTCCCGATCAACTTACTGGGGCATAGGGGGTAAGTGTAGGCTTTGTTTACCTTCTATACAGCGGCTCAGATCATCCTCAGCGGTCACTGCGGTTCTGCAAGTGATAGGCCTCCTGCTTACCGTTTTTCGCCTCTGGTTCAGATTTAACGCTCGAAGGCTTTGGTGGGAGGACTTTTGGGCGGCATTAGCACTCGTATGTGGCATTATGAGCTTGGTTTCAGAGTGGACATGGCTGGTCGTAGGTGTGGCCGAAACATTTGAGCACTACTTAAGGTACTTACTGTCCGGCTTCTGTCTGTGATCAGGAGATGGGAAGCCAGCCGTTGTGGCGATATGGATATACTCATTCGCCTTCACAAACGTTGTTTGGTACGTGTGCATTCAGCCATATGTCTACTTCGCCAGCGGATGACTTATGCTGGGGCATGAAGGATCGTTCGTATCAGTATTGCTCTTTCCATAACACGGATCATCTATCCTACGCGTCGACTTCGCTTCGCCATGCACTTTTTTACCGCCCTCCTTGGTGTGATGTGGGCTGGGCTTGTCACTCAGAAGGCGTTCAAATGTGCATCCAACTTGGACTGGTATAAACTGAAATATCCGCATTGCACGGTTACACGTGCAATCTCCATTTACGAAGTTACTGGTAAGCTCATAAGAACTGTCCGACACCACAACCCCTTCTGACTGGCTATCCCGACAAACCACATAGCTGATTTCGTAGCAGACACGATTTTGGTCGCATTTCCTCTGCGACTTCTTTGGAAAGTCAGACTACCGAAAAATCAGCGACGAATGATACTATCAATCTTCTCATCGAGCATCATTGTGTCCATCGTCTCGATATTTCACGCCGTCTGTCAAACCATGTACATCACAGCCCTAATATCCGTCGCCCTTGATGTCGAGGTTTGTCCTGCACCTTCCTAGCGGAATACCCTCTGATCGTGTGCCACCAGATTGCGGCATCCTTGGCGGTATGCAATCTTTTGGTGGTCACCACTTTCATCTACCGTTACTTGCAGAGGAAGCAGCATGTGGAAACAATAGTCACGGAAACCGACGATGATTATACCTCTCAATCACCGTCTTCAGGCGCGGCACAGTTCCTTACAATTGTTGACCTCAACGCCCTGAGCGGGGACAGCGACGAGTCTCAGCAATCATGGAATTCCCAAGCGGTCGTCTCAGGCCACCCGACCCTCCCTACTAGTACCTAACCGGCGTAGCACCGCATGCTTTCGCTCGAGGGGCTTTTCAGTACCCTATGTAGTTCACTCATTTATCTATATATGAACAAGCCTTACACAGGTTACTTAATATTTCTTGGTTACGGCAGCTCAACTTGTTCCTGGGGATTAACGCCTTGATGTCCTCGAGTCTCAAGATTATTTGAAGGTGAAGCTAGCTTCGAAGTGTCGGTTCCCTCCTGGGGAGTGCGACGATGCGCGCATGCCAGCCCAGGTCCGGTAACTAGTTGGAGAAGCGAGAAGTATCGCGAGCTACTATCTCCCCACCCCGTTAAACTGGCTGTGAAACGGGCCCGTGGGGCGCGAAGGTCGGACTCGAGCTCTCTTGGCACCCATGAGTCGCCTTGTTCAGGCTGCGCGGATGAATAGTTTTGTTTCAAGAACTCTCCTTTAAGTTACCGGAAACGGGCATTTCCGACATCACTGTGACATTTTGATGTCTGTGGCCGGTGGAAATAACTTCAAGTTCGCTGATACCGACAGGAATAATGTTATCATCAACCTCGGGCAATTTCTCACATTCTTGGTGAGTCCTCAACAAGCATGTGCATGTGACGAAAGTGATGGAGTTTGTCCAGTAGCTTTGGAGACGTTGGCAGTGACGGACTTTGACTGACCTCTTCAAGTGTCGGATTAGGTTATCTAACAGGTGGCTCTGGACATCACGGAAAGACTAGTCGTTATTGCCATTGAATCAAGACGCTTACTGGGAATACAGTAACTGTACCCACCGACATCGCAGCTGAACAAAGCTCGTGGAGGCAAGACGAATTTGGTGGCAATCCCGTCTCCGGCGCTTCACCCGACCGCGGCAACAGATCGGAGCCAAGGCCGCTATGCCATCGCTTACCGCCGAGCCCGTCGAGAGAAAGGCGTGAGCTGGTGATACACAATCATGGGGCGACCAATTGCACGAATACACCCGAATAACGTGGAAGTTTGGGCCAACTGCTAAGAGTAATATCCGTTGACTTTTGGGTACAGACTTTCCAGAGAAATCGCAGTCGATATCGGCGATATCTAAGAATCTTTGGTATCACCTAGGTGCGCCAGTCGAATATAACTCTGTAGGAAGATGGAATAGTTGAGGCTGCGGTATGACTAAAGCCCAGCGAAGGTACGCACTGTAGAGCGACGGATGCAGGAAGCACGCGACTCATGCCAGTGAGCAATACCCGGCGCAATTGTGCATGTAATAGTAAGCTCGATCAACTTGTGAAACAGTGTCAGGGCCCCATGCACCTCTTGGGATGTAGAAGACGAGGGAAGGGCATACTGGAGCGCGTTTGGGTGCGATAAGGATGGAGAGCTGTACGTTAGAACCGAGCCATGGTGAGAGGAACGACGATCAAAAAAAATTACACGCAGATAGTCAGCGAGGTTGGTGCATGCCATTGCGACAAAAGACCGGGAATGTAGCAGCCTGGCAGGCGGTCACGATGTCCTCGCGCGGATCAAACCGTGGAGACCCCGTAGCGCGTGTCAGTTCTGTGCGGCCCTGTAGATCATGTGTTATCTCAAGGTCCTTGTTCCAAAGGAACCGGGCACCCAGAGTCTCGCCATTTGTTGTTGAAACTTTACTTCGGGGTGTCTCCATCAAGCAGGTATGTCCCGAAGGTATACATGCTTCTTAGCTTCTCTGATACGCTCGATGTTCGATCCTCTCCAGCCTCGAGGACTGTAAGGGCTTCAGCACGATTTCGCCAAAGATAGACCAGCAAGCCGCGCAAAATCCATCTCATCATCTCCGAGTATGCACCGTGTGCCGACAGTGCCGACAGTGTGCTGGCAAGTTGACAAACGGTGATTGCTAGAGGGTCGGATTCATCATGTTCAAGCCGCGACGAGGTCGACGTGTGTCCGATGCGCGGATATGATCGCCGTACCATGCGCTGTCTGAGTGCCATGCTGAGGATGAACGGTTGCAACGGGGACGAGGAAATAAGCTTTTAACATTCTGAGTACTACCTTCTAAATCTGGAAAGGGGCTTCAAGTTTTGATTGTTCGCCTCAAGTCCTCTTCTTGTGACTGAAAGTTCATTCTGTGTTGGACATTATAGCGGCGTTCCGTCTCTGCACTGAAGCTGACTTGAATCGATAAGATATTTGAAGAACAAGGGAAAGCGAAAAGGCGCATATGCCAGCGAATATTTATAAGGTACACGTTCGTATTTATAGGGTATCTCGTAATCGGAGATTGAATGTTGTGTACAAGACTTTCCACCAAGATTGTTTTGGATTGTTAACCTCGACTTGTGTCGTTGTCGTTATGAGCGACGGGGAGCAAGAGCAAGTTCGTCGCTGGCTGACCGACGATAACGCTGTGCTCAACGGCGTGCTCATCGTCGCAGCCAGTTCGGTTGCGCTCGTCTTTGCTTCCCTGTGCGTCTGGCGGGCCAAGCATCATCACGTGCATGCGGAACCCACCTCCACCAAAGATCATCAAGAGCACCTGGACAGCTCATCATTGTCCAATCTTTCGACAGCACAATCAGTGCTTTCCGCTGCACTCACTTCGCTCCATATTGTCTCAGTTACTCCCGGTGAGTACGGTATGACACCAGCCGGTCAGGCCATCCCCTCCGATGCTTCGTCAACTCTTGACGTGGAACAGAAGGATCGCAAGGGCCTCCGTTCCAAGGAGCGCCGTCGTAGAGGCAAAGACCCATATAAAGAGCTTCTTAAAGGAGGAAAGAAGTCGAAAACCCTTCTAAAGACCAACAAGGCGGATGATGATGATGACGCGGACCATAGTCGGAGCGTTTCTCCGTTCACAGAAGCCGAATCAAAGTCCAACACGAGCGGAAACGATAATTTACTCTCCACTTCGCGCTCACAGTCCCAGGACACCCTTTCCAGAGAGTTGTTCGACGATGAACAGGTGACACCTTCAGCCAGCGCAGCACCGCGTGCGGAGGTTTCGCTGGATGGTGGTGTCAAGAGCGTAACTCCAGTGATCTCTCCATCTCCCGCATCGGTCACGTTGCCTTCCAGCAATGCCTCGAGCTTGTGCTCGGCCTTACACCGTTCCTCCCATCCCGATACCGCTGGGTCCCAACCCCCCAGTCCTCGTGATTCGACAACACCAGATGCAAACGCGAACCTTCCCTCATCACCATCATTGAAGGGCACGGAAACATGTCCTCCGGATCCTTCGCCACCCTCTGAGCCTTTAGGTTCACGAAATATGCATCCCGCGCAATGTTCGCAGAACTTCCCCTCTAACCCTCCCATTTGGGAGGGCGGCTCCCAGGCCGAGTCAAGTGGAGCGAATTGCACCAAACTTCCTCGCTTCCGCTCAAAGCCGCGCGCGGCAGCCTCTGAGAACATCGAGAAACCACAGACGCCACCTTCCACAGAACCTTATCCCTCATCTAATGGAGTGTCATCTCCTTCGCTGCCTGAGACAGAGTCCTCCCCATCCTCTTCCAGATCTTCGACGTACATGCCACCTGTCACTTTTCCGTCTCTCAATCCCCTCCCTGTCGATATGGGGGATTTCCCCAGTTCAACCCCCGTGAATAACGCCGGCCCGTCGACACCCGCCGTTCAGCGTGGATCAACGCCTCCCCCAAGCCGATCCAGGCCCGAATCAACGCCTCCGCCTCAACTCCCAGGCCAAGCACAATTCAGTTCACAGGCCTCGAGTCAGACGGGCACGCAAGTCAGCGCTCAGACACAGCTTGCGTCGATGCGCGGGGCCCTCGAGGCAGCGCGGTTGCGAGAGGAGAAGTCACGTGCGGAGGCTGAGCGCGCTAGTAATGAGTGTGAAGAAATCCGGTGGCGTTGGAACGAAGACGCAGGTGCTTGGAGGAGGAGAGAGACTGAGGTAAGTCCCAAATGATACGATTGACTTTCCTCTATGCGATATTCCTATCGCACACGATCAGTGAGCTAACGTACATTCGGTCCAGCTTCAAACCCAGATGCATCATCTTATGCAACAGCTTCAGGCCTATGCAGCTATTCTCGCTTCATTCCAGTCACAGCAGCGACCATCGTCTAGTTTCTCTTCGCCAACCTCTCCCTCTCCACATACGCATCCCCATTCGTCCCCGCGCTTGCAGCACCATCCTCTCGCCCCCTTTCCGCTTCCGCCTCTACAGTCCCAGAATCCAGCTAGTGCACCCGCACACGTACAAGCGCTCCTTGCGTCGACGCCTATGCTCAGCTCACATCATCAAGGCTTTGGCATGCATTCTGGAATGGGTACTGCTGGGATGTCACCGCTTCTGTGGTCCGGCCTTGGATTCAGCGGGCCAGGTAGGAGTGGCACTCGAGGTCCAGGGCAACATACGCCTGATTCATCAGCGTCTGGGTCCCCATCGAGGGGCCGGCGGAGAAGAAGGCAAGCTGAGGATGTCAGAAGTGCGTCTGACGATTCGTCCTTAGGGGATTGGGACGGCATAGAGGAGAGCTCAGGGCCAGATAACGATGAAGGGGATCGCTGGGAAAGAGGAGAGGATCCTTGGGAAGAGGAAGGCGATATTTTCAGGAATAATGTGCTTGCGGATGCGATATTGAAGAGACCGGAGAGTATAAGGGGGTTGAGCAGTGTTGGGAAGAGATCTGGGTCGGGGCGGGTGCCTAGTCGGACGAGCGTAAGATCGGATGGGGGGGTTGGGGCACCAGTGGTGCCTCTCGCGAATAGGGTCAAGAGAGAGGAGGTCATAATGAACGAGCATAGTGAGTTGGTAAGGGCGACTGTTGGTGGTGATGCAGAAGTCCCTGAGGATCAAGAGGCGGCCTGGGAAAAGCCGAACGTGATAACGCCCACTGACGACGACCCTGCTGCGAACACACCTCCTGGCCCTGACACCGACAAGCAATGACGTTCCCAGACCCGAAGAACCCATATTATATCTGTAACCTACCACTCCTTTGGCAAAGCCTCCACTTATTTTGCAGACTTTAGTCTTTAACTCGTACACTTTGCAGAGCAGGAGCTGTATATACAAATTGCTTATTAGGGGACCCTTTCATGACTTCCGAACTGTATGATGTTTTTTATATTGTCATAATTCTCTCTCGGCAATTTTAGGAGTTCTGGACGTCATTGACCTCAGGATAAGAAGAGCTTTCGCAGTACTAGTCGAACTTCACAACAAGAAGTCGAGGAATTGAATGGTCAAGGCACCGAGTCCGTGGAGCTCGGAGTTATCAAGAGAGTCAGCCGAGGGGAGCGGAGAGAATACATGCCATTAAACCAAAAAGAATCGATCACCAAGCGATATCAAAGAGTTTAGATCGAAGAGCAAGCACGGGTTATGTTGACATCCTCTTTGTACCTGGCTGCACCAAATTCCTATCAAGCAGCTTTGTCACGACGAACCTGAACCAGAGGCCGACAAGCTCCCTTGCTGTTGTGTAAGCATACGCCTAAGATATTATCGCCCTCAGTCAACTGCTCCTTCCCCAGATGAAATGAAGAAGTAACTCACTGCCTAGCAGCCAAAATCATCTGCGCCTTTCGTTCCCTCAGACTCGCCTCCCGTTTCTCAGCCGTATCTTCCCATTTAGCTTTTCCACCTGCTTCTGTCTCGGTGGAAGAAGAGTCTGCCACCATGTTGTGGAGGTTATATCGCGCGATGAGGGAGGGTTGGTGGGCTGTGGAGGTTGCCGAGGTGGTGTTTGGTTGGCGGGGTCCAGCGGAGGCTTCTGTACGTGGGTAGAGTGTGAAATAGGCTGGTGGGGGCTGTGGACGCCAGTGAGCATGTGTGGAACGAAAGATGCAGAAGGAGATTATGAAGTCGGTAAAGGGCGGTGGAAAAGTACGTTAAAGATCAACAGATGGACTATAGTACGTACTGCATCGAGGAATCCACGTTCAAGGATCTTATTTGACGTGAGCTCTACGCTGCCTGTGCGGAGAAGGTCGAAACGAATGTTATCTCTAAGGGTTGAAACACCGTAAATTCGCGAGGAGTGCATCAGGAGCCCAATGCAAGCCGGTACGTTGCTTAAGTGAGAAACATCTCATAAACCAGAGAATAATGCACGTACGGCGGGATATCAGGGAACATGACGTGTATTTGGTCCACCTATCAGTACACTCAGAAGTCGGAAACTGAACAACGCTGGTATTTGGGCTTACCATTTCTTGTGTTACATTCTTCGGCCTGAATCCCAGTGCGGCAGTCGCTGATCTTCCATCTGAAGAGGAAGACGAGGAACCTAACAAAACGCGGAATAAGGACACCAGAAACACCACGAACGGGACAGGAGTGGTTGAACTTGACCGGGCAGCATAGTGCTCGATTCAATATACTTCAAGAGGCTGTTTACGACTCGAAACGAAAGTCGGAAAAGCCCCGGTTCACGTTTCTCGGTGGCCTTGGCCAGACCTAACCCTCCTGCGTTATATACCAGATCGCGCGAACTCACCTGACGTGGCCCATCGGAATATAAAGACAATGACAGCAACAGCTACGATAGCGTTAACGACTTCGCCCATTTTGTCTGCTGTTCGAGCTGCCAGAACGCCGGTATGCTAGTTCGTGTGTCTTAAATTTACAGATGCGTGCGGTTTGGCAAAGGCTCGGCGGTCTGACGCTAGTTTAGGATTGATAACTCAGGAGCCAGTTGCCAGATAGTTCAGCGCAAAGAAGCCAAGATGAAGGAAGAAGCAAGGATGGAAGTTGGTGGTGTGCAGTTTGGAAGCAGTTCTAGTGGCAGTTGTGCCCAGCCCTGTGAATTTCCACGGAGCAGAAGACGAAAGAGGAAGTCTCGAGCGAAAACGTCACTTCCTTGTGCAAAATGTCCAGGCTTTTGGTCGTTTCAGTACCTTATGAGGAAGTATTTGGGTAAATTCTTGATTGTCTTCCCAGCAACTTCTTTTCCGAGTCCGAGGTTCCTCATCATGCTCATCGGCGCGCAGGCTGAGGCTCATGCATGTCGGGCCCATTTATTTTGGCAGCGTATATGTAAGTACTCATCAAGGACAGCCGCTGTGGGCAGCAAGGCTTTAATATCTCTCGAACCTGTCATCTTGTTTCCCCATGGCAGTTACATGTTCAAGTTGGTTGACGTTGAATGGTGACCCAGTCAATTGGTCGAAACTAGACGCCAATGCCATGTACCGGCGGTACCGGTACACCTGACAGAGAAGGAACATGCGAAGGGATCCTAGACATGTAAGTATGTGCTAGGAGACACGTTGTTCTCACCGTAGCTGTACTATCGGGTATCAAACCC
>KN839869.1:201886-221399 GCA_000827185.1 Hydnomerulius pinastri MD-312 | reverse complement strand
AACTTTTACCTTCAGACGACGTTCTTTGTCGTCCAGCTGCGGTTTGTGATCTTCGAACCTTCTGAATCCTCAGGTAACTGACATTCATGTAGATATGTGTCGAGACAGGACCTCATGACGAGCTATTTCTTGCTCAGGCTAGGGACGTTGGGCACAACCACATGCATCACTACTACAAGGATCGCCGAGAGTCCCGCTTGGATCAAGCCATAAGAGAATTCAAGCGCGCGGTCGATCTTTGTCCCTCCAACCACCGCGGCCGTAGCGCGGCGCTCTCGAACTTGGCTATGGCAAAGTTCATCAGCTGCCAAGCGAGGGGGACCCACCTGGATCTGGACGAACCTATCTCCCTGTTCAAAGAGGCACTGGACCTGCGTCCCCCTCATGATCCCGACCATGCATGTATCCTCATCAATCTCAGCATCGCCCTTTTGGCCCGTTTTCGTGGACGAGGGCGGGTCGCGCTCGCAGACGCCGATGAAGCGGAGGAATTGCTTTGGGAGGCCCTGGATACTTGCCCTCCCGAGAGCCATGCACACAGAGCAGCGCTCGTTGTGATCGCTTTCAGCTGTCACAGCCGAGAAGACAACATCCCTCTCTGCATTTCACCGCAAGCCTCATTAGGGAGTGGGCCGCCATCATTCACTTTGAACGAACTCACTGCTTTGCTTGGAGAATGCCTGAGGCGAGACGATCCACGGCTTCTGGATGGTGTTATTGCGAGGTTCCTCGCCGTCGAGAGCTATTTACTTGGGGAGGGAGAAGAATGGGTTGTGGTGCAGAACAATCTTATTGTAGCACTCATGACGCGCTTCGAGCGACAAGGACGATCGTAGGACCTCGACGAATCCATCCAACGTGGGCGGGCCATCAGCTTAAGCTACCCCAATGATTCCGCAATAATACGCAGCCTTGCCAATGCACTGTGCCTGCGATTCGAGGAGCGAGGTGATGGGAACGACCTCGACGAGGCAATCCAGCACCACCGACTTGCTCTGCAGCTGAGGCCTGAGGGTCACCTGGATCACTCCTCTTCGCTCAACAACCTTGCTTCTGTGCTGTTGACGCGGTTCAAGCAACGAGGTGACAGTAAGGACCTTGACGAGGCAATACCGCTCAGCTCCACTGCGGCTGAGCAATCTGTCACTCACCAGGCCCACCTGAATGCTCAATTAACCCTTGCCCGAATTCATCTTGCCCTCTGGCGAAGTCAGCATACCACGCAGGACCTGGAAGATGCCATGCGCCATTACAAGGTCGCTGCCCAGTATGCACCTGCCGGCCTGCTACAACGTCTGCAATCCAGCCTACAATGGGTTGATGAAGCAGGGGAACATCAACATACTTCCGCTTTGGATGCTTACAGACAGTCATTGCAGCTCCTAGACTCTCACATCTCCGCAACGACATCAGTCTCATTGCGCCATCAGGCCAGGAAACATTTCCCACCGGATCTCGGTGTCGGTGCTGCATCATGCGCCCTTCGTCAGGGCGATGCCCGCCATGCCGTGGAGCTCTTGGAGCAGGGACGAGCTCTGCACTGGACTCAAATCGCCCGCTTCCGCACATCACTCGACGATCTTAGCTCTTGCAACGCAAACACAGAGGTGTTGGCCAAGCGATTTCGGGACCTCAGCGCAATACTCAACAGACCAGCTCTAATATCATTGGACGAAGGTCGTTTCGTCACTACGGCTGAGGCCGAAGCGCAGCACTACGGGGATCTAGTTGAGGAATGGAACAAGGTCGTCGAGGAAATCAGGACCTTCGAGGGGTTCTCTCGATTTCTGTTACCGCCGTTGTTTGCAGATCTGCAAGAGGCAGCCCGCGAAGGGCCCGTCATAGTCCTGGTTGCAGCAAGTTTTCATGTGATGCAATCATAGTCTTGCATACACAATCGCCGATCCACCTTCAACTGAAGATTACGCTTCGGGAGATAGGTGACCTCATCACGAAGCATCTCCAGAATATTCACCATTCACACGGGCCTGACTATAGTACATTCGTGGAAGTCATGGGTGAACTGTGGAAGAAGGTAGTCTCTCCAGTTCGTGCGCGAATTGAAAAGATTAGTGGGGAAGGGCACTCGGATATGGTGGTGCCCCACGTCGCTTTTTACTGCCCTTCCCATACACTCCGCAGGCGAATACGAACGTGGCGGTCAAGTACTGTTCAGGCTCTTCATCTCATCCTATACCCCGTCACTCTTTGCGCTGATCAAGGCTCGCACATATCCAAAGACGACCCCAGATATCAACTTCGCTGCCATTGGCCAAGCGAAGCCATCGTTCGCATCATGGAAACCACTCCATTACGTTGACCCTGAGGTGGATGAGATCGAAAAAATTCTACCCACGCCCCCTATTCTGTTTACCAAGCTCACGAGTTCCCAGTCGACGGAACAACAGGCACTTCGCGCGCTACAAGCTCATCAATGGTTACACTTATCCTGCCATGGCAAACAAGATCTCAGAGAGTCGTTTCAATCTTACTTCGCGATGCGCGACGGCCCACTCTCGCTCCTCGACATCATCGATGCCGACGTATCCGGCCACGAATTTGCCTTCCGCTCCGCCTGCGAGACTGCTATGGGTGATCCATCTGCTCCAGATGAAGTAATTCACCTGGCTGCAGGACTGCAATTCATGGGGGTGAAGAGCGTGATTGGGACGCTATGGAGTGTCGGTGATAGGGTAGCGTATCAACTTGTCTCGGCCTTTTACAGGGAGTTCTGCAAGGACGGCGCGATGGACTGTACTATGGCTGCTAGAGCTTTGCATAAGGCTATCGCAGCGCTAGCCGAGGACAAAGTGCCCCAGCAAGGTCGAGCAATGTTCGTTCACATTGGGATATAACTTATGATGGTGAGCCAAGAGTGCTTCATCACACCGCTGATTTACTTCGCTGACGCCCTTATAGTACGGCGGACAGGTTTTCGTTCAACGATTTGCTTCCATTGTGTGTATGATATCGATCTACCGATGTCATTAATGAATTTGAACAATGAGAATATGTTAACACTCAGCTGAACAGATAATAATGCCGTCGATATTCAATGAGGCATCTTCAAGCTGATCGATCGCTCCATGCAACCTAAGTGGCAGTCATTCAGAAGGGGGAGTCTCCCCCGCGCTTGACTATGTGCGGAATTCGAGAATACCGCTCGAGATCAGGACTTTGCGGCATGACTAGGCTTTGGTGGGGCGACTCGGATGATCACTCTCGCATAGCTGCCCGTCTATTTATGTCACAGCGTGATCGACCTTGCAGTTAACTCTTTCATGTCACTTGTCAGTAAGTGGCACGAAGCCTCGTTTTTCGACATGTAGTATGTACAGTCACGATACATCTTCTCATTCGTGCGAAAGTTCTCAGTACATTGCGATCACGACATCCTGCGCATTTCAACCGCCATCATTTAGAGCACCCGAAGTTGCGAAGGCATCTCGACTTCTCCTCGTGTCCTACATTGGGTCTTCGCCCTCGGATTCCACCTCCCAGTCTGAGCCTGAGTCATCGTCCATTGTCTGTTGTGGGGAATATCTCAACATACACCTGACATTGAAAACATGACGACGCGACGTACTGGATCATATCTCTCCTTTTCTTCACCCTCGTCATTGAGCTCGTCCCATGGCCGGCGGGCATCCTCCCAACTGTGAAGTATGAGACCTTAGCCTTGCGGTTCCTGCATGCAATCGAAATCGGACTTACTCAATCGACTCATTCTCCGAATCGCCGCCTCGTTGCCCAAAAATAAAATTCCAGAAGGTCCGTTGTGGATGCATCAGCTTGTACAGGGGTTTGAAGATAGGCTTCGTATTGCTCCCTGAACGATATAAACCGTGAACCACATCAGAGGACCACGTTAGCCCTGCGTCCGCCCCAACGGTGGCCACTGGGTTGACGTTTGCAGCAGAAAGGGAGGCAGAAAAATTTTCGCCCTCTACGTATGCTGTCAGCACTGAATCACTGCCGTACCAAGCGCAGGAAACTCACTTTTTCTAGACAAAACCATCAGATATGCAGGGCAGGAAATGACTTCCGTTACAAAGCACTTCCCTCTGAGGACCTCATGTACCGCCTTCAGCACCCTAGCGAAGCGCTCATCCTGTGGAAGAGTGGAGTGCTGCGGTTTGTACAAAACCAGGGCAGCCCCGCCTTTGTCTGTGAAGTTGAATTTGAAGCGGAGGCTAGCATTAGCCTGACCTTGGACGCTGCTAAGAAAGTTGGCGAGAGCACAATTTTAGCCGGCACAAGATTTGTGTATCTCGGCTTGAATGTACTCACACTTCGGCTCCTAGTTTGGCTTCCGTCGCTTGGACGCCAGAGGAACTTATGATCAGCTGCTCGTCCCCCTCTGAGACCACGGGCTGAAGTGTTGGGTCCTTCAGATCTATCTTGTTGGGTCCAAGAGACTTGTCGAGCAGTTCCTGGATATAACTGCGATAGATATTTCCCTCCCACACAAACTCGCCCGTTGCTCTGTCGATGCTGCCATAATCACCCACCTGTACGCATCAAGTGAGCGTGCATCCGATTGAAAGGCGATCTGTACTGACATTGATGGGTCTTGGTGGGTCCCAATTGGCCCATTTAGAAGCTGAAGAAAGGATGAGATCGACAAACTTTCGCGACTCGTACTTTACTCCCATTGAATCGACGTTGTGGAAGATGGAGAAGCGAACGTTGCAGGTTGCTCAGGGTTTATGAGTGAGCGCCAAGATACGGCAATCTACGAGTCTGCATTCGAACGAGGATCTGATTGACGCTCGGTTGGGGTGCGCATAGGTCGCCACTGATATCAACAGCCTGCTGAGGATGGCTACCTGCTCAACCCCAGCTATCGAAAGTAGACATTGGGACTATCGTGCGTAGTGTCGCCGCCAGAGAGATGACCGCAGTCGAGTCACAGTAGGGCCGCTAAGGGCACACAATATTTATGTCTCCTGCTAGGTGTCTTCCCGAAAAGGCAGGTGGTCGCCACCGTCAGTCTATCAGCCACCACCGTGACCAACATCCACGTTTTCCTTCAAATCCCCGGAAATAAGCGAAGACTGCACTAAAGACGGACGAGCATAACCGCCTCCTTGCTTAAGCTTCCTTGGCCGCCAATCACGTTGTGTTTGAATTCGTATTCGTATCCCCAGAAGCTATGAGTGAGATCGTCGACAAAATGGTTCATAGAGGCGATAGCAAGCATGAGGGAGACATTTCTATAGAACCAATCGAGCATCGTAGCTTGGAGGTCTAGAGGAGGACGTAATTCTTCAATAGAAGTCTTTCGGAATCACACGTCACAATCTGTCCGACTGGTCTTTCTCGAAGTCCGTAGCCATAAAGTTCCTCCAGGCCTCCCGGTTAGCGCTTCAAGATTGTTTTGGAGAAATGGTGCAAGCCCTCGTGACCGGATACAGAGAATTCAGAACGCTAGAGCAATTCGTTTTAAGTCGGGATCTCACCTGGAGTCACCCAAGCGTCGTCAGCGTTAACGCGTACGTGTTACTGGGCTCCCGCGCGTTTGTCCTGGCTCGTTTAGTCCTAGTGGTTTCGCCCAGAGTTTGCTCGCTGCAATCAAAAACCGCAGCCCCGGAAGGAGGTAGCAGTAGGCCAGTATCATGTAGCTGTTAATCAACCCTAGGCGGTCGTTCACGTTGATATCCATATGTAGCCAAGTTTGCGGTCGTCGAATTTCACCGGCAGATGAGACAGTCATAAGGACTTCTGGACAGGTCAACAGAAAGGTGCATATATACCTATTGGAGCCTTGGCTTTGGGGTCGACTGCACGCTGGTGTAATGGTTTCGTTGGAGTGTTCCTGCAAGCTTCCTACACTCAATGAGAGCATTAAGAACTCCCAATTTGGAAGGGACTACCACCTCTTACCGGATGTTATAAACGCCTTCAGATAAGATAGAACAAGTTAGGTATGGCGCCCGCATCGAAGGATTATCATGGTCAATGCACCCACCCGGCAGCTTTGCAATCCCAATATCGGATGTGAAGTCCCGCGGTCGCTTCAAGTCCTGCGGTTCCAATCAGCATGATTGTGTCGTATGGAGTTGCCCGCTATGCGAGCTGAAAACTCACGAGCACCACCAAGTCCAAGTCTTCCCTTGACCCCTTCGATTTCTTGGATTTTTCCTGAGGGTTGGCTACTCTAAAACCGCGCATGTACACCGTGCTCCCGAATGGCTTTACCTCGTAAAGTTTCCCAATGTTGTCCCAGATAATATTTGATAGAGGCCCAGCGACCTCGTAGTGTCACTAGCGAAAGTCTTCCGAGTGATTGTGTTTGCGGAATATCGAAGATGTCCGAGTCTTTAGGGGCATCGTCTTCTGGGCATGGCTCTATCAATAAAGATTCCTCAGGGTAGCACTGGAATGAGTCGAAAGAACAAGCGACAATCCGAGTTAGAGTTAGTCGCGAACCTGTTCACGTCTCGTCCGTGCCACCTTGCGAGGACCTCCGTGGATGGCGCTTGACCTGAGTTCGCTGCTACTGAACGGGCTTGCTGACTGACATTGTAGCAGAGGTCGACAGAAGGCGGGGCGAGCCAAATGCCTAGCGCGTGACAAGATTGCACGGACCAGTGTTAGGGCATTGGTCATGCAGGGGCTACAAGCTCAATGGGACGGAATAACTTTCAGTTACAGCTCGAAGGTCAGGGCCTCAAGTTGCAGGGCGATCGGGGCATACTTATGATATCCCCTGCCATTCTCGGAGCCATGCGAATTGTTCGAAGAGCTCTTCTTCTCCAGTCCAAGGTTTCGCGTTGCGTTGTTCTTTTACCTTTGTGCAAGAAGTGCTACGTTGGTAGCAAAGAAGACGGACCATCTCGATGCAACAGCAGGAGGGCGAACGGGCGCGGGTGATGTTCGTCAACTTGGTCGATTTCTCGGGCGTGATGTGATTCGTCCCTAGGCTACCGCACAGTGAACTAGAACACGTGAGCGGAGGTCAAGTGTTACTCAACCTCAGAGCCTGTGCCGAAAACGAAAGGAAGGAAAGGGGATAGTGTGCGCACAGGGATTGGTTCCACTTGTCAGAGCAAATTAAAAGAAAGCGTGTCAGTTGACATGAAGAGATGCAATGGAAGGAACCAGAACGCGAGGAAGTCACAGCGTTGCTGAGTTACTATTAGACATCGTGTTCAGTAGTACTGCCAGTGCAGAGAGAATTCAGAGGGCAATTTGTGCCTTGTCACTGCGTTGAACTGTCCTCCCGGAGCTTGGACCACTTTTCGACTTCTATGTACAGCAAGCAGGCTGACGGAAGTTCTAAAAGTTCGCTAGCTAGAGCTAGCTTGGGTGCCTCGATAAGAGAGAGGGTATTGAGAGCAGAGGGTCCCGAATTGGAAGGTGGACGCCGATCAAAGATCGTTTGGTTGTCAACCGTGACTTTGACAAGCCAGCTTCGATCAAGCACATGTCAGGCAGGCCGCAGAATACTCAATACAGTTTGCAACGCCGATGCCAACATCATCAGACAAACCTGAGATCCAGCCAGCGCTTATCACCTATCTCACATCAAAGTGCGTCGGTTCATTCCGATGATTCCACGGGCGATGCCTGACCACTTCAGGGTTTCTGCACCACCGGTGAAGTCTGCCGGGCTCGTGCACCCGCGGACGTGTTCTTTGTAGACACCCCTGGCCTCATGATCGGAATTGGCGCGCCCATTTCGTTCTTCCCCACTGTATATGGCGAACAAGGTGGAGTCCGGAACTACGCATGTTCTTCTTTCGGTGCTGCAGGCTCTCTCTCCTCCTCCTTACCGCCTCCCTCACACGTTCCAATTACCGCAGAACTCAGAGGCACATGGTGCAAGTAACGTGTTCGCCTCATGTTGATTTCATATTGCTCTAGCTGTTTGCTGTTGTGTGTCCAGCGCTCCCTCTGGTGAAATGTCCCGGCCGAATTCTACTGCCTACATCTAATCACCTACCCACTACTCTGTATCCTCTCGAGCGAACCACGAAAACTTTAATCGAATGGAACAAGCGAATACACACGAAAGCCCACCTATGAATGACTCCGGCGCTGAAGCACGCGTGTTCCCCGGAGCGTTCGAATTGTATGAGGCAGAGTACCTTTCTGCGACAGAGAAGAAGTACTCCAGATACGCCCAGGGGGTCCTGCTGTTGGTGTTGATTTTTCTCACTATTCGTGTCTTCCTCTGAAACGCCGTTCCTGCAGCTGTGTTTTTGCATGGGTCTGCATTCGCATTGGTGCGGTCAGCATGAGTTGGTTGTGGTATAGATGGAACAAGAACTACGTCTGGGTTGTGGACCGTATCGTCATGTACGTATACGTCAGCTAGCATGTTCCTCGTCCAGCTTCTAACGCATTTATTAGATTAGGACTATTGATCTCACCTGCAAGAATACTCTCGGCGCTTGCCAATGTCTATGGCGCCGAGAACGGCATTTACTCGGAGACGAGCAAACCTATAATCATCGTCACCTTAGTGGTCTCACTCATCTGCGCCGTGCTGTTCATCGTCTACCACGGCATCTTATTATTGAGGGGGCTGAAGAAGAAAGATTATCAAGCAGTCGGAGAACAACTCTCGGGCCAACATAGAGCGGAGCAAGCCAGTACTTACGAAAGCCCTACCACGGAGGACTCCAGTGCCAGGGCAGGTGTACCTGGTCAACCGGTAGTCATCACGAGTGCGTGACTTGAGTGCTCATCCTGCCACTGGATGCTCACACTTTCCTCACAGACCTGAAGGCTACGAATGTCGCTACTGGCCTCAGACGAATTCCTGCTGGGTTCTATGTCAGCGTATCCATTGGGAACGACGATAGGAGAACAAAAAACAACTCCGTGTGTCCAATTAGCGGGGTTACTGAGTGGAACGATCTCATCGATTTGTAAGAACGCTGCGCATACTATTCGGGTCTCATTGCTGATCGAGTAATCCAGGCCGTCGGAGCTATCCACTGAAGTAGAGATGTGGATCTATGCGTCATTCGAGTTAGGTTATATGCTTGGACAAGGAGAGCTCCTTGGCAAGTTTTCTGTTACCGTCGGCGAGCTGCTTGAACGTAGTCGCAGTTCCCGCCGTAAGTTTGCACCGCACACTTGTTCTACAAGGGATGCTCACCCTGGACCACAGCCATCCCCTTCAGCATAAGGGAGGGAGAGATCGCGTCGTCGTGTGCTTCCTTGGAGGTCACGGTGGAGGTACTTTCACCTTCAGACGAGGTTCTTATTTGTCGTCCAGCTGCGGTTTGTGATTTTCGAGCCTTCTGGTACCTCAGGCTAACTAAGATTCATCTAGGCATGTGTGGAACCAAGGCTTCATGACGAGCTATTTCTTGCTCAGGCTACGGACGCCGGGCACAACCACATGCATCACTACTACAAGGATTGCCAAGAGTCTCGCTTGGATCAAGCTATAGGAGAATTCAAACGCGTGGTCGGCCATTGCCACTCCCAGCACCCTGGTCGTGGCGCGGCGCTCGTGAACTTGGCTATGGCAAAGTTCATCAAGTGCCAAACGAGGGAAGCATACCTGGATCTCGACGAACCTATCTCTCTGTATCAAGAGGCACTAGACCTGCGCCCGCCTGGTCATCCGGACCGTTCATGTACCCTCATCAATCTCAGCGTCGCCCTTTTGACCCGTTTTCGTGGACGAGGGTACATCACGCTCGCGGACGCCGATGAAGCGGAGGAGTTGCTGTGGGAGGCTCTGGACGTTTGCCCTCCTGAGAGCCATGAACACAGAGAAGCGCTTGTTGTCGTGGCGTTCAACTTGCACAGCGGCGGAGACCACATTCCCATCTCCTGCGTTTTACCCCAAGCTTCATCTAGGAGTTCGCGGCTACCATTATCTTTGAATGAACTTACTCGTTTGCGAGGAGAATGCGAGATGCAAGATAATCCACGGCTTCTGGATGATATTATTGCGCGGCATGTTGATGCAGAAAGCCACATTGATATGGAGGGGGAAGAATGGGTTTTGCTGCAGAGCAGTCTTATCGCAGCACTGGCGATGCGCTTCGGGCGGCAAGGGCGAATACAAGACCTTGATGAATCAATCCAACGGGGGCGAGCCATCTCCCTACGCTGCCCCAACGACTGCGCCATATTAAACAACCTTGCTTCTGCGTTGTGGGCACGATTCGAGCAGCGAGGTGACGAGAAGGACCTCGACGAGGCAATCCCGCAGTATCAAATTGCACTGCAGCTGATGGCTGATGATCATCCAGCTCGCTCAGTTTCGCTAAACGACCTTGGCAATGCACTGTTGACGCGATTCCAGCAGCGAGGTGACAGGAAGGACCTCGACGACGCAATCCAGCACCACCGCGTAGCACTGCAGCTCAGGCCCGATGGTCACCCACTGCGTGCAGCTTCACTCGTTAACCTTGCCAATGTGCTGTCGACGCGGTTCCGACAGCAAGGTGACAGTAATGATCTCGACGGGGCAATTCAGCTCCACCGAGTTGCACTGCAGCTGATGGGTGAGGGTCACCCGGATCGCTTAGTTTTACTCAACAATCTTGCCAATGCACTGTCAACGCGATTCCGGCTGCGAGGTGACGGGAAGGACCTCGACGAGGCCATTGAATACCACCGAGTTGCAGTGCAGCTGATGCCTGAGGGACATCCACTACACCCACCTTCACTCAGCAACCTTGCCAGCGCACTGCTGATACAATTCGAGCAGCGAGGTGATGGGAAGGCCCTCGATGAGGCAATCAAGCTCCACCGAGTTGCTCTGCAGCTGATGCCCGAGGGCCATCCACTACGCCTATTTTCACTCACCAACCTTGCCAGTGCACTGTCGACGCAATTTGAGCAGGGAGGTGATGGGAAAGATCTCGACGAGGCAATCCAGAACCACCACCTTGCACTGCAGCTGATGTCGGAGGGTGACCCACGGCGCTCGGCTCCGCTCAATAACCTTGCCAATGCACTGTCGACGCGATTTGAGCAGCGAGGTGACGGGAAGGACCTCGACGAGGCAATTCAGCATCACCGGGTTGCGGTGCAGCTCATGCCTGAGGGTCACCCAGGTCGCCCAGCTTCGCTCAGCAACCTTGCTGGTGCCCTGCGGAAGCGATTTGGGCAGCGAGGTGATGGGAAGGACCTGGACGAGGCAATCCAGCATGACCAAGTTGCGTTGCAGCTGAGGCCTGAAGGTCACCCAGATCGCTCGCGTTCACTCGGCAACCTTGCTAATGCATTGTTGGCGCGATTCGGGCAGCGAGGTGACAGGAAGGACCTCGACGAGGCGATCATGCTCCACCGAGTTGCACTGCAGTTGATGCCCGAGGGACACCCACTACGCTCATCTTCACTGAGCGACCTCGGAAATGCACTGTTTACGCGATTCGAGCAGCAAGGAGAAGGGAAGAACCTCGACGAGGCGATCCAGCACCACCGAGTTGCACTGCAGCTGAGATCCGAAGGTCACCCAGGTCGCTCACGTTCACTCAGCAGCCTTGCCAATGCACTATTGGCGCAATTTGAGCAGCGAGGTGATGAAAAGGACCTCGATGAGGCAATCCAGAACCACCAACTCGCACTGCAACTGATGTCCGACGGTCGCCCACTACGTTCGGCGTCACTCGCCAACCTTGCCTCTGCACTGCGGGGGCGATTCGAGCAGCGAGGTGATATGAAGGACCTCGACGAGTCAATCAAGCTCCACCGAGTTGCACTACAGCTGATGCCCGAGGGTTACTCACAACGCTCAGCTTCACTCACCAACCTTGCTAGTGCACTGTTGACGCGATTCGAGCAGCAAGGCGACAGGATGGACCTTGATGGGGCAATTCAGCACCACCGAGTGGCACTGGAGCTGATGCCTGAGGGTCACTCATTGCGCTCATGTTCATTCGACAATCTTGCTACTGCGCTATTCAGGCAATTCGAGCAACGGGGTGACGGGAAGGACCTCGACGAGGCAATCCAGTACCACCGAGTTGCTCTGCAGCTTAGGTCTGAGGGTCATCCGGATCGCTCAGCTTCGCTCAACAACCTTGCTGTTGCATTGTTGGTGCGATCCGAGCAGCGAGGTGACAGGAAGGACCTCGACGAGGCAATCCAGCACCATCGAGTTGCACTACAACTGAGGCCCGAGGGCCACCCGCTACATCCATGTTCACTCGCTGGCCTTGCTTCTGCGCTGTTGAGGCGATTCGAGCAGCGAGATGATGGGAAGGACCTGGACGAGGCAATCCAACATGACCAAACTGCACTGCATCTGGTACGTGAGGGTCACCCAGATCGCTCAGCTTTACTCGGCAACCTTGCTTCTGCACTTCATACACGATTCGAGCGGCGAGGTGACGGGAGGGACCTCGATGGGGCAATCCAACACCACCGACTTGCACTGCGGCTGATGCCTGACAGTTATCCACAACGCTCGACTTTACTTAACAACCTCGCCAACGCACTGTTGACCCGATTTGAGCAGTGTGGCGATCCGGATGCCACACAAGAAGCCCTCCGCCTCAGCTATGCTGTGGTTGAGCAAGCTCTCGCTCTCCCATCTCATTTACGTGCTCAAGTCAACCTCGCCAGAATTCATCTCGCCCTCTGGCGAACTCGGCATATCAGGCAAGCCCTGCAAGATGCCATGGACCATTACAATGTCGCCACCCAATTTACACCCGCAGGCCTGCTGCAACGATTGACAGCCAGCCTACAATGGGTTAATGAAGCAGAGGAACATCAACATGCGTCTGCTATGGATGCTTACGCACAGTCATTACAGCTGCTAGACTCTCACATCTCCGCAACGACATCAGTCTCATCGCGCCATGAGGCCAGGAAGCATTTTACACCGGATCTCTCCGTCGATGCTGCATCATGCGCCCTTCGTCAGGGCAATATTTGCCGTGCCGTGGAGCTCTTGGAGCAGGGCCGGGCTCTGTACTGGACTCAGATTGCCCGCTTCCGCACATCGCTTGATGATCTCCGCTCCCGCGATCCACGTGCAGAGGTGTTGGTCAAGCGATTTCGGGATCTCAGCGCTATGCTCAACAGACCTGCACAAACATCTTTCGACGAAAGCCGCTCCATAGCTGCGGTGGAGGCCGAAGCACGGCGCTACAGGGATATAGCCGAGGAATGGCACAAGGTTATCGAGGAAATTAGAACCTTCGAGGGCTTTTCCCGATTCCTGTTACCACCGTTGTTCGCAGACCTCCAACAAGCAGCTCTCGAGGGGCCCGTGGTTGTCCTGGTTGCCAGCAAGTTTTCCTGTGACGCAATCATTGTCTTGCATACGCGATCACCAATTCATGTTCGACTGCAAATCACCTTGAAAGAGATACGTGATCTCGTCTTGAAGCATCTCCTGAACATTCACCATTCAGATGGGCCTGACTATGGTACATTCGTGGAAGTCATGGGCAAGTTGTGGAAGAAGGTGATCTCCCCAGTCGTGCGCGAATTGAAAAGATTGGTGGGGAAGGGCACTCGGATATGGTGGTGCCCCACGTCGCTTTTCACTGCCCTTCCACTACACTCCGCAGGCGAATACGAACGTGGCGGTCAAGTGCTTTCAAGGCTCTTCATCTCATCATATACCCCATCACTCCTTGCGCTAATCAAGGCTCGCACGTATCCGAAAACGACTTCAGATATCAACTTCGCTGCCATTGGTCAAGCGAAGCCATCGTTCGCATCATGGAAACCACTCCATTACGTTGACCCTGAGGTGGATGAGATCGAAAGACTTCTACCCACGCCCCCTGTTCTATTTACTAAACTCACGAGTTCCGAGTCGACGAAACAACAAGCACTCCGTACCCTGCACGATCATCAATGGTTCCACCTATCCTGCCATGGCAAGCAAGTCCACGAAGAGCCGTTTAATTCTCACTTCGCGATGCGCGATGGCCCACTCTCGCTCCTCGACATCATCGATGCTGACATATCTGGCCATGAATTTGCCTTCCTCTCCGCCTGCGAGACTGCTATGGGCGATTTAACTGCCCCAGATGAGGTGATTCACCTAGCAGCAGGACTGCAATTCATGGGGGTGAAGAGCGTTATCGGGACGCTGTGGAGTGTCGGTGATAAGGTCGCGTATGATCTTGTATTGGCCTTCTACAAGGAGTTCTGCAAGGACGGCACGATGGACTGTACTATGGCTGCTGGAGCTTTGCACAAGGCCGTCGCATCGCTGGCTAACGAGGTGCCCCTGCAAGCGCGAGCGATGTTTGTTCATATTGGGATATAATCTATATAACTAGTAGTGAGTCGAGAGTGGTATATCGCACCGTCAATCCACATTGCTGACGCCCTTTTAGTACGTCTGACAGGCTTTCGTTCAACGACTTGCTTCAATTGTATGTATCATACCGATATACTGATGTTAATGAAGGATAAGAGATCGCGATTGATCCTCCCACTTTGCTTACATTGCGCTCGGAGTCGTCGCCCGACCCAGAGCAGCAGTTCGAGCGAATTAACATTCAGCTGAACAGGAATATAGCGCCGTCGATAGCCAATGAGACATCTTCAAGCGGATCGACCGTCCCATGCAACCGAAGTGACAGTCGATCGGAACGAGCAGTCTCCCCCGCGCTTGACTATGTGCAGAATTCCTGTGCGAGAATACCACTCGACATCGGGAATAGCCTATGCGGCATGACTAGGTTTGGATGGTGTGACTCGGAGGATCTCTCTCGCATGGCTAACCGTCTATTTATTTGATCGACCTCGCAGTTAGATAGACCTTCTTTTTTCATGTCACTTATCAGCTAGTGGCAGTAAGCCTCCTTTTCGACATCAACGATCACATTACATCTTCTCATTCGTGCGAAATTTCTCAGTACATTTTGCGTATTTCAACCGCCATCATTCTAGAGCACCTGAAGTTGCGAAGGCATCTCAAATTCTCCTCACGTCCTACATTGGGTCCGCGCCCTCGGATTCCACCTCCCAGTCTGAGCCTGAGCCGTCGTCCATCGTCTGTCGTGGTGAATATCTCAACATACACCTTACATTGAAAACATGACGACGCGACGTACTGGATCCTATCTCCCCTTTTCTTCACCATCGTCATCGAGCACGCCCCATGGCCGGCGGACAGCCTCCCATCTGTGAAGTATGGGACCTCAGCCCCGCAGTGCTTGCGTGCATTCGAAACCTGACTTACATAATTGTCTGATTCTCCGCATCGCCGCCTCGTTGCCCAAAAATAAAATTCCAGAAGTTCTGTCGTGGCTGCATCACCTTGTACAGGAGCTTGAAGATAGGCTTCGTATTGCTCCCTGAACGATGCAAACCATGGACCATCTCAGAGGACCACGTTAGCCCTGCCCCCGTGCCAAGGGTGGCCAGTGGGTCGGTGTGTGTAGCAGAAAGGGAGGCAGAAAACTTTTCGCCCTCTACGCATGCTGTCAGCACCGAATCCCTGGGAAACCCAGCGCAGGAAACTTACTTTGGCTAGACAAGACCATCAGATATGCAGGGCAGGAAATGACTTCTGTTATAAAGTACTTCCCTCTGAGGGTCTTATGTGCTACCTTTAGCAGCATAGCGAAGTCGTCGTCTTTCGGAAGGGAGGAGTGCTGCGGTTTGTACAGGACCAGGCCAGCCCCACCGTTGTCTCTGAATTCGAAGTCATATCGGAGGCTAACATTAGCCTGACTTTGGGCGTTGCTAAGAAAGTTGGAGAGAGCACAGTTTTAGCCGGCACAAGATTTGCGCATCTCGGCTTGAATGTACTCACACTTCGGCTCCTAGTGTGGCTTCCCTTGCATAGACACCGGGGGAACTTATGATCAGCCTATCGTCCCCATCTGAAACCTCGGGCTGAAGTGTTGGGCCCTTCAGAACTATGTTTATGTTGTAGGGGCCGAGAGTCTTGTCGAGTTGTTCCTGCAAATGGTCGTCGTAGATATTTCCCTCCCGCACAAACCCGCCCGTTTCTTTGTTAATGTCGCCATAATCGCCCACCTGTACGCATCAAGTGAGCGTGCGCCTGATTGAAAGGCGATCTGTACTGACGTTGATGGGTGCTGACGGATCCCAATTGGCCCATTTGGAAGTTGAAGAAAGGACGAGATCGATAAACTTTCGCGACTCGTACTTTTTTTCCATTGAATCGACGTTGGGGGAGATGGAGAAGGGGACGCTGCAGGATGCTCAGAGTTTATGAGTGAGCGCCAAGATACGGCAATCTACGAGTCTGCATTCGAATGAGGATCTGATTGACGCTCGGTCGGGGGTGACCATAGGTCGCCACCGATATCGATAGCCTGAGGAGGATGGCTACCCGCTCAACCCCAGCTATCGAAAGTAGATATTCGGGCTATTGTACATAGCATCGCCGCCAGGGAGGTGGCCGCAGTCAAGTCACAGCGCAGACAATGTAGGCTCCTGCTAGCTAGCGCTAACTTCGATGTGTCTTCCCGAAAAGGAAGGTGATCGACACTGTCAGTCTATCAGCCGCCACTGTGACACCAACACCGGGTCCATGAGTATCACGGTGTTTCAAGCACTGCACTAGTACTTGCCAGTGGTGTGTTGAGCTTTCTCCTGGCTTAGATACATCGACACCGGCATACCTTGGATGCATGAAATGGACGACAACGGAGTCGCGATTCCAGGAATTAGTTAGTCTTTCGCTTCCACTGGCAACTGGGCCCTTCAAGTTGGAGCCTTACCTATACGCAACCCCGACACGCTCTGTTCATTTCTGGCTCACGTCACTATCAGAGATAGAAAACAAGGTGTGTTAAGTAGCATCAGTGTCGGATCACGCTCTATCAATACAAGCGAAATAACGGTGGACTTCAGCCCACCATGGTAATGCCATCAAATGAAACGACACGAAGACGAAGCGCTCGCCGCTAAGTAGCAACGCCGATGCCAACCGTGACACCATGAGACAAGACCCGGCCAGCGACCATCATCCGTCATCCATAGCAGTGCGTCACTGAATTCCATCCAGTTCAATCCAATGGCGTCATGCCTGACCACTTTAGCTTCTCTGCACTGCCGGTGAAGCCTGCTGAGCGCTGAGCTCGTGCACACACGGACGTGTTATTCGCGAACACCCACGGTCAACGAGGCTTCAAAGCTTCATGGTCGGAATTCACGCATCCATTTCGTTCTTCCATGCTGCTTAGGGTAAAGAAGATGGAAATCCGGAACTACGCATCGTCTTCTTTCGGTGCTGCAGACTCTGCAGACTCCTCTTCTTCCCCTCGCCGCCTTACCACTTCCCTAGCACGTCCTAGTCCCCAACATAGGTCCTCGTGGCAAATTACTCCACGACACGTCCGATAGCCTCATTATATTCAATTACCGCAGAACTCGGAGGCACGTGGTATGAGTAACATGTTCGCCTCATGGCCGTTTCATACTGTTCTAGCTGGGTTGCTGTCTGTTCAACGCTCTCTCTGATATAGTGCGTAAGCCACCCTCACCCCTCACTCACTACTCTACCCTCCTCTCCAGCAACGCACTAAGACTTCAAGCAGATGGAACTAGCCGGTATACGCAAAAATCCGCCTACGGATGACTCCAGTGTTGACTCAGGGGTATTCCCTGGAGCGTTCGAATCGTCTGAGACGGCGCCCCATTCCGCGACAGAGAACAAGTATCTGGAATACGTGCAGGAGGTACTGCTGTTAGTGTTGGTTTTTCTCAATGTTGATCTGTCCTTCTGAAATGCCGTTTCTGCAGCTCCGTCGTTGCCTGGGTCTGCGTTGGCATCAGTGCGATCAACGTGATTTGGTTGTGGTATGGATGGAACAAGAACCACGTCTGGATTGTTAACCATATCGTCATGTACGTTTATGCCAGCTAGCATGTTCCCTGCGAGCCTTTAACGACTTTGTTATTCATATAGATCCGGTGTATTGATCTCACTCGTCAGTATGCTCTCGGCGCTTGCCGACGTCTATGGCGCCGAGGGCAGCACTAACTCGGGGACGACCAAGTCTATAGTCGTTGTCACCTTAGTGATTGCACTCATCTGCGCCGTCCTATTCATCGCCTACCGCGGCATCTTCTTGCGGAGTGGGCTGAAGGAGAGAGACGATCAAGCAGTTACAGAACAGTTCGTGGGTAAAGATGATGAAGTAGTCGGAGAACAGCACTCCGGCCAACATGGAGGGGAGCAGGGCAGTACATACGAAAGTCCGCTCACGAATGACCCCAGTGCTGAGGCAGGCGTACCCGATCAACGGGTGGTCGTCACAAGTACGTGACCCGAGAGCACATCCCGCCGCTAGTATACTCACATCTTCCTCACAGACCTCAAGGCTATGCATGTCGCTGCTGGCCTCAGATGAGTCCCTACCGGATTCTACATCAGCGTATCCATCGGGAACGACCATTGGAAAACTACGAACAAACCCGCGTGTCCAGTTAGTAGGGTCACTGAGTGGAACGATCTCATCGATTTGTGAGAACCCTGCGTGCTGTTCTTTCCTCGTTGCTGATCGATTACCCAGGCCGTCAGAGCTATCCACCGAGGTAAAGATACAGATTTATGCATTATTTGAGTTGGGTTATACGCTTGGACAAGGAGAGCTCCTTCGCAGCTTTTCTATTACCGTCGGTGAGTTACTTGAACGCAGCTGCGGTTCCCGTCGTAAGTTTGCATTTCATATTTGCTCTGCAACCGATGCCCACCCTGGACCACAGCCATTGTTTTCAGCGCAATCGAGGGAGAGGTCGTGTCCCCATGTTCTTCCCTGGAGGTAATGGCGAAAGTGCTATTACCTTCAGACGAAAATCTTCTTTGTCATCCAGTGGCGGTTTGTGATCTTCGAGCCTTCCGATACCTCAGGATAACTGATGTTCTTCTAGGCACGCGTGGAACCAAGGCTTCATGACGAGCTGTTTCTTGCTCAGGCTACGGATCTTGGGCACAACCACGTGCACCGCTACTACAAGGACCAACATGAACCCCACTTGGATCAAGCTATAAGAGAATTCAAACGCGTGGTCGATCGTTGCGCCTCCGACCACCCCGGTCGTAGCGCGGCGCTGTCGAACTTGGCGATGGCAAAGTTCATCAGCTGCCAAGCCCGGAACGCCCAGCTGGATCTGGACGAACCTATCTCTCTATTCCAAGAGGCACTGGACCTGCGTATCCCTCATGATCCCGACCATCCATATACCCTCATTAATCTCAGCATCGCTCTTTTGGCCCGTTTTCGTGGACGAGGGTGTACCATGCCTGCAGATGCCGATGAAGCGGAGGAGTTGCTGAGGGTGGCGTTGTCCATTTGCCCTCCTGAGAGCCATGCACACAGGGCAGCGCTCGTTGTGAAGGCTTTCAGCTGTCACAGTCGGAAGGACACCGTGCCCGTCTCCCACGTTTCACAGCAAGCTTCATCTAGGAGTGGCAGCTACCATCATCTGTGAGCGAACGAACGAGTTCGCTCAGAGAGTGCCAGATGTGAAATGATCCGCGGCTCCTGGATCATGCCATTGCGCAGCACCTTTATGCCGAGAAATATTTGGTCGCGGAGGGGGAAGAGTGGGTTGTGCTGCAGAACAATCTTATCGCAGCACT
>KN839869.1:182186-200974 GCA_000827185.1 Hydnomerulius pinastri MD-312 | reverse complement strand
TGGGACCAACTTGCCCGCTTTCGCACATCACTTGACGATCTCCGCTCCCGCAATGCACGAGCACAGGTGTTGGTCAAGCGATTTCGGGATCTCTCAGGCTGTGCTGTGCTCAACAGACCTGCACAAACATCTTTCGACGAAAGCCGCTCCATAGCTGCGGTCGGGGCTGAAGCATGGCGCTACAGAGATATAGCCGAGGAGTGGAACAAGGTCGCCGAGGAAATCAGGACCTTTGAGGGCTTTTCTCGATTCCTCTTAACATCGTTGTTCGCAGACCTTCGTGAAGCTGCTCGCGAAGGGCTCGGCATCATCCTCATTGCGAGCAAGTTTTCTTGTGATGCCATCATTGTGTTGCATAGGCGATCACCGATTCATCTTCGACTGCAAAACAGCTTGCAAGAAATACACGACCTGGTCGTGAACCATCTCCAGAACATTCACCATGTCCATGGGGACTACGATACATTTGAGGAAGTCATGGGCAAATTGTGAAAGAAGGTGATCGTGCGTGAAAAGAAATGCGTTGAAGGACTCGAATATGGCGGTGTCCCACCTCACTTTTCACCACCCTTCCACTCCACTCCGCAGGCGTATATGAACGTAGCAGTCAAGTGCTGTCAAAGTTCTTCGTCTCATCATATACCCCATCACTCCTTGCGCTGATCAAGGCTCGCACGTATCCGAAGACGACCTCAGATGTCAACATTGCTGCCATTGGCCAAGCAAAGCCATCGTTCGCGTCATAGGGACCACTCCATTACGTTGACCCTGAGGTGGATGAGATCGAAAAACTTCTACCCACGCCCCCTGTTCTGTTCACCAAGCTCACGAGTTCTGAGTCGGCGAAACAACAGGCACTCCGTACGCTACACGATCATCGATGGCTCCACCTATCCTGCCATGGCATGCGAGATCTGAAAGAACTGTTTCAATCTTGCTTCGCGATGCGCGACGGCCCACTCTCGCTGCTCGACATCATCGGCGCCGACATATTTGGCCACGAATTTGCCTTCCTCTCCGCCTACGAGACCCATCTGCTCCAGATGAGATAATTCATCTGGCAGCAGGACTGCAATTAATGGGGGTGAAGAACGTTATTGGGATGCTGTGGAGTGTCGATGATAGGGTGGCGTATAATCTTGTGTCGACCTTCTACAGGCAGTTCTGCGAGGATAGCACGATGGACTGTACTATGGCTGCTGGAGCTTTGCACAAGGCCGTTGCATCGCTAGCTAACGAGGTTCCCCTGCGAGAGCGAGCGATGGTTGTTCATATTGGGATATAATCTATATGATGGTGAGGCGAGAGTGGTATATCGCACCGTCAATCCAAACGCCCTTTTAGTATGGCTGACAGGCTTTTGTTCAACGATTTGCTTCTATTGTATGTTACTGATCTACTGATGTTAATCATGAACTTGAACGATAAGAGATCGCGATCGGCCCCCAAGTTTCTTTACATTGCCCTCTGAGCCCTCGCCCAGCCTAGAGCAGCAGTTCGAGCGAATTAACACCCAGCTGAACAGGTCGTAGCGCCGTCGATAGCCAATTAGGCATCTTCAAGCCGATCGATCGCTCCATGCGACCTAAGTGACAGTCAATCGCAAGGAGCAGTCTTCCCCGCGCTGGCCTATGTGCAGAGTGCGTATACGAGAATACTGCTCGATCGACATCGGGAATATGCGGCATGGCTAGGCTTTAAATTTGATGGGGTAACTCGGAGCATCTCTCTTGCGTGGCTAACCGTCTTTTTATGTTACAGCGCGATCAACCTCGCAGTTAGATATACCTTCTTGTTTCGTGCCACTTATTGGTAAGTGGCATGAAGCCTCCTTTTTCGACATGAACGGTCACGGTACATCATCTCATTCGCGCGAAAGCTCTCAGTACATTGTGATCACGACACCCTGCGCATTTCAACCGCCATCATCCTAGAGCACCTGTAGCTGCAAAGGCACCTCGACTTCACCTCATGTCCGACATTGGGTCTCCGCCCTGGGGTTCTACCTCCCAGTCTGAGCATGAGTCATCTTCCATTGTCTGTCGTGGTGAATATTTCAGCATACACCTTACATTGAGAACATGACGACGTACAGGATCATATCTCTCCATTTCTTCACCCTCGTCATCGAGCAGGTCCCATGGCCGGCGGACATCCTCCCATCTGCGAAGTACGAGACCTTAGCGTTGGGGTTTCTGCGTGCGATCGAAATCTGACTTACACAATTGACTCATTCTCCGAATCGCCGCCTCGTTGCCCAAAAATAAAATTCCAGAAGGTCCGCCGTGGCTGCATCAGCTTATACAGGGGCTTGAAGATAGCTTGCGTATTGCTCCCTGAACGATGTAAACCATGGACCATCTCAGAGGACCACTTTAGCCCTGCCTCCGCGCCAATGGTGGCCACTGGGTTGGTATGTGTAGCAGAAAGGGAGGCAGAAACTTTTTCGCCCTCTACGTATGCTGTCAGTACTGAATCGTGTCGTACTAAGCGCAGGAAACTTACTTTGTCTAGACAAGACCATCAGATAGGCAGGGCAGGAAATGACTTGTGTTATGATGGATTTCCCTTTGAGAGCCTCATGTGCCGCCCTAAACAGGCTAGTGAAGCGCTCGTCTTTTGGAAGGGAGGAGTATTGTGGTTTGTGCAGGACCAAGATAGCCCCGCCTTCGTCCCTGAATTCGAAGTTGACGTGGAGGCTAACATTTGCCTGACTTTGGACGCTGCTAAGAAAGTTGGAGAGAGCGCAGTTTTAGCCGGCACAAGATTTGTGTATATCGGCTTCAATGTACTCACACTTCGGCTCCTAGTTTGGCATCCGTTGCATAGACACCAGAGGAACTTATGATCAGCTTGTCATCCCCCACTGAGACCTCGGGCTGAAGGGCTGGGTCCTTCAGATCTATCTTGATGGGTTCAGGAGACTTGTCGAGCAGTTCCTGGAAATGGTCGTTGTAGATATTTCCCTCCCACATAAACTCGCCCGTTTCTCTGTTAATGCTGCCATAATCACCCACCTGTACGCATCAAGTGAGCGTGCATCCGATTGAAAGGCGATCTGTACTGACACTGATGGATGTTGGCGGATCCCAATTGACCCATTTAGAAGCTGAAGAAAGGATGAGATCGATGAACTTTCGCGACTCGTACTTTATTACCATTGAATCGACGTTGGGAAGATGGAGAAGCGAATGTTTCAGGTTGCTCAGAGTTTATGAGTGAGCGCCAAGATACGGCAATCTACGAGTCTGCCTTCGAACGAGGATCTGATTGACGCTCGATCCGAGTTGTGGGTGAGCATAGGTCACCACTGAGATCGACAGCCTGAGGAGGATGGCTACCTGCTCAACCCCAGCTATCGGAAGTAGACATTGGGACTATCGTGCGTAGAATCGCCGCCAGAGAGAATATGACCGCAGTCAAGTCGCCGTGGCGCACACAAAGTGTCTTCCCGAAAAGGAAGTGTGATCGACACTGTCAGTCTATCAGGCTAGTATCAATTACACCCATAAGGATGTACTTCAAGCAGTGACAATCACTGTACTAATACTTGCCAGTGGAGGGTTGACCTCGCTCCTGGCTTAGGTACATCAACACTGGCATACCTAGGGTGCGCAAAATGGACGACAACGGAGTTGCGATTCCCGGAACTTCTTGGTTCGTCTGGGGCGGCCTTTCGCTTCCACTGGCAACTTCACGCCCTTCAGAGCAACAATGATCCATGTGTGGGGCAACTCGAGAGGAGCCGTGCACACGGGACCAGGTACAAGTCGTCCCTAATCTTCACCTGTCTTCTAATACTCTCCCTACGCACTTCCTGTTTACCGTGTGGCTCGAAATCAGCGCGTTCGTGACACTAACTGGCTGCGAAAGCTGGAGTTTGTTCAGCTCGTTGAACGAGAGCCCTAGGAAGGTTCCATCCGGCTAGATCGTGGACACCCTGAGGTAGTTCCTTCTCAGTCGGAAGTATGGGTTCACGGACACGGTGGCGTATGACGCCGGTAACAACTCCATATATTAGCTCTGTGTGTTGAATTTTATTGACACACATGAAGGCGCTCCTTGGGGTGCCAAGACACTCCCCGTTGGCATTTTTATATCACGACGTGCGACGAAGCAAAGACTTCTGTAGATCGGGCCTGCAACTGGTGCAGTCAAACGATGAACTTTATGTGCTAGAGCACTTGCGTAGCTCCCAGTGCCCTATATAGGTGCGTATTTACCACGTTGCATGAAGTTTTTCGAAGCGCGAAAACAGTGACCTGACGTCTTACTGGATTGCACGAGGCGCATCCCTGGATGCGTTTTCGGTGAGTTTTCGCCCTTCAGTGTGGATCAATCGGCCTCACTATCTTGTCATCTCTGCGAACTGGCTATGCCGAGGAGACAAAACAGCAAAGAAATCCAAGTTTGATCTTAGGGGTCACTGCTGACCTGAAATCAACCTCGGCGTTCCGTGGGACTTCAGAACACATCGCACTAGAGCTCCTCGAAACCAGGGACACACCAGACCGGTGGACACCCGGTGTTTTCAATCACGAGATGGTGAGCGCCTTTCACGATACTCAAGGGTGTCCGTAGACCGGCTTCCCATCCATCTATGACGGGAACGTGGACAGGGTGTACGGACGTGTCCTCACGAATCCATTAGTATTTTCATGCCCGCAGAGCTTAGGAATGGGCTGTTTCAATCACAGCTTGGGGTCTTGGAGGGGAGGAGATGAAGAGGCATCATTTGTTTGCGAAGTACGTTAATCGGAGCCGGCGAGTTCCTCAAGTTAGCCTTACCTAGGACATACTGGTCTACTTCTGCGCAGGTTGAGGGCTATTCGCCAGTCCGGTTGTCACTCTATCAATTCAATACCCGATTGCACACCCTGTACCCCTTACAACCACACGCCTCAGCAGCGCTCGTGCGGGACCCTTGGGTTCAACAAAATACTGCCAGAGACTATGTTGATCCAGAAAGTATATGGGCTCTTGAACTTTTCTACGTAAATGCTGACGCGCCAAAGCTAATTGACCGAAAGACCATCATTCACAATCACCATCGTCTTTCCAAACAGCTATTACAAGACGTCAGTCGAAACCGACTGGGAGTGGAAGTGCCTTGCAACATACCGCTACCTCCTGGGACGTCATTCTCTGTCCACCACTTTGCTGTCCAAAGGTGGTCCACTAGGAAAGGCAGGCGCTAATTAGCTGAGGAAATCGTACGCTCGCTGAAAGACCCACTATATACCGCTTTTTCACCCCCCTTGTATACGACCTTGAGAAAAAGAAGAATAAGTAACGCGATTGCCAGTGTGAGGCAAAACGACGTACCCCGGATCTCCAGCTTGCCATGTTCATACACCTATCGGAGCTAGGCGGGGTTGTACTCGTGGGGACTGGTGCAATGCTCGATGTCGGAGGTGGAAGCTGCCAAGGAGGTGTCGATGTGGGGGTTGGCGGGGGTGGGCTAATCGAACCTCCCATGTTATTCCGGATATTGTCCCACTTGCTGTCGGGATACCTGGATTTGATTTTGTGAGCGTATCCTGAGCACCGGAAGGAGATACATACCAAATGTGATTCTGCAGAAAGAGTCATGAGTGTGTTCGGTTGATGATAGATGGAGATGAGATACCACCCTACTCACCAAGGTTCGATCCATATCACCAAGAACATTTGCTGCGGTTCGAACGAGAGAGTCTGATCCCGCTTTATCGCTCGAAAGCTGAGCTACGTCAGGTGATCCGAGGAATACGTGCTCTGGTGGCAACTCACATCCCAAAACATGCACCCCGCCATTGAGTTCGACATCACATAATCAGCCTTGGTTCTCACAACGTTTGGAGTGTCATATGAAACTAGCTCTCGTTTTCTCGCATCATAGGAATAGCTTGCGACATCTTCAGTATCCTCGAAGATCTGCGCACCAGCTAGTGGAAGATCCTTGTAGGAGTATATTCCGGCTTGAATCGTTCCTGGGCCAATCTACGCCGAAGCTAAGCAAAGACAACATGATGTTGATGACATGATGACTCACCCCACTGTATGGCTGTCCGATACCATTGGTATCTTCAAAGGCACGCCCGTAAAGCGGGATGCCTACAAGAGTAGGTTCATACTTATGGCAGTGCTTCTGCGGATGGAAGGCCTACCCATTGTGATTTTACTCGAAGAAGCGCCAGCCGAAACGAGGTACTTGACAGCGGAATCCGTGCTGACACCAGTCCGAGCGCCACCATATAGGTTTGCTTGATTGTCCGCCTGCATAAGGATCATTATTAAGACCTTCAACACCTTACGAGGACATAGAAGGAATAATTACCCATGTGAGCCAAGACCCAGCATAGTCATAGGCCTTCGGTACGGGTCAGCGTCGTTCATAAAAATTTACGAGCATAAGAACCATCAAATTCCAGTAACTAAGTGCTTCATCCACCTGGGAAATTGGATAATGTGCGTAATGTTGGGCACCGGCCGAGATAGCAGCCTGGGACTCTTGTTATGTTGTGAACGCACGCATCTGAACTGAGCCTACCGTTAATTCGTATGTAACGGTATCGCCATTCGTGGATGCAAGCTCGTCAAAGGAAGCTCGCAGAGAGGTCAGGAGGTCTGCAAAACCTTGACCCTCGTCGTCGTTTGCTGGATATTCGAAATCTATATCTCTATGACCCTCGGCTTCAGAGCTCTTAAGTATTGACGAGAAAAGACAAGCTTACATTCCGTCAAACCCGTAGTCCTTGATTATTTGAACTGCGCTGGATACAAAGTTCGCCCTGCCGTTTGGATCCGTGATGAACGAGAAATGACCCTCCTGGGAGTACGTGTAGCCCCCGACAGACAACAAAACCTTCAAATGCCTTGAGAAGTCTTGTTAACTCCCACCAGGCAATCAGCGCGGGAGTATCATAGAGTATCATACCGATGAGCTAACTTTAGCAAGTAGAGCTGTACATAGCGTTCAGTAATGTTGCCTCATATCGGGCAAACTCCCCACCTGCTTCAGGCAGCCGTAAAGGTTGTTTCCTGGCTCGCTCCAAGAATCACCAGGGAAGTGTTTCTTAGCGGAGGATCAGTGGAAGATGGTCCATCACGACAGATATATCTCACATACTTGTTCATCAGCGTAGGGATCCATGAGGATGACCTCGCCGGTTTGACTCGAGACATCCGCGAATGCGTAGAGTATATGCGTCAAATCGACAGGATTTATATCCGTAGGTTCTGCGCCTCCTCAGCCAATGCAGTTCTGACGGGGATAAAGCAGTCCGGAACTCACGAAAATTTGCCCCATATATTCCCCTGTCAACGGCACTTCTCAGTAGGAGCAGGAGATCTTCAGAGAGGAGCTCACCAATTGGTGAAATAGGCGGCCTGGACGTAGCTGCCAGAATCGCGTCGCCGCGTAGCATTCTGTTTGTCGCCAACTGGAGTTAGTATGGATGCAGTACAACCGCACCCTACGGCGGCAAGAAATATCAACATTGTCGCAAACCAGTCGGAGGAAAGAATTCCAAACATCGCTCGCAAGGTAGGTGGGGACGCGCTGAGTTACAAGAAATACAGCCTAGCTTTTGTACTCGGGCATAGTCAGGTGTTGCTGGCGGAACAGTACCTAGACAAACGTGTATATCCGGTCTTCCGAAGGCGTCTCAACTCATTGTACGCTTTCAGGAGTAAGATACCACCTCAGTCAGATGGTAGCGAGCTTCCTCGAAGGTTCGGTGTCGGCGTCGCAAGACGATTTCTGAAATCAGAGTATCAATTCACCAATGGACTCGCCACAGAAGACCGAGTCTACCAAGTGTATCGCCTGTAAGGTAGCATCCTGAGGTACTCCCCTGATAGTACTTGCCGATATGGATATGCAAATAACTATCCGTGGAGGAAGATGCAGATTGAAACATCGTACTATGACGAGGAGTCGCAGCAGGTTAGTCGAATGGCCAAAACGACATGATCGGAGATATTTCTACTCATCACTACACAGCTTGAACAGGTTTGATTGTGAAGGAAGAAAACATACCGCTTCTGAGAGCACGACTCTTCCGGCCCAGATGTAGCAATTACTTCGAAGCTTAGAGTGCTGTGATCCAAGGGTATCGTTTCTCCGAAGGCTTCGTGTCTTGAGGCCACTCCCGAAGCTTTAAATAACGGATTACCATATGAAAGCATTAAGACATGGCTGGGAATGTATCGAGCATAGCAAGAATACAAGACTACCCCTCCGAGAAAAAGGAGCTTCAAAAGAGTGTGAAGGAAGGGTGTCATTTTTTGTGAATATGCTGGATTGGTTGCGGAGGAGAGAGGGATGAAAGAAAAATAAGTGAGTATTTGGGAAAACGGTGAGTTTGCAGAGACTAGCGAGGATGGTAATGCAAAAGCAAAGAAACGACAACACAAAAAGACGATGGTGTTTCCAGTATGATGAGTGGTAGAAAGGATGGAGCTGATTGGAGCAATGCGGATTCTGCAAGCTAGTGTGATAAGATAGATAGAAACAACTGTTGAATAAGGGAGCGTTGGACGGAGAGACCGCTGATCTGAACGTCCTTATCCAGAAGCTAAAGGCCCGCGATCGAGACGACAGGTAGAAAGGGAAGGGTGGGCGAGGGCGTTGCACCAAAGAAGTACGCCGTATCGTGATACAACGGGATGCCAACGGAGACATCACCATTCCCACCGGCAAACAACCTACTTCCAAAAGCCGCGTAATAAACAGCATGGCCATATTCAGTAAAGAAGCAGCCTCAAGCTTGGTACAACATCACCTTGCTGAAATTCCTGCTCATCCGAATCCACGCCGTACACTCCCCCCTCCCGTCATCTAAAGGAACATTCTATCCACAATGTTACACATCCACATAAATAAGCACCGGCTCTCCAACACCTTCAATCTCCGGAATCACGCATTTCAAGTCAAATGCTTTCGCGAGCACGATCTTGAAGATCTTTTGAACGTTGATCGATGCGGATGTCGAGCAGAAGATCAAGGATGCATGCATTGCCCGTGCAAATCGCTTAGCCTGTTAAGTCACGTCAGTGGATGAATCAAGCGATCAAGTAAACAGCATCAACCTGTTTGGTGATTTCCTCTTGCTCGTCTCGGGGGAAGGTTGCAAACGTGTCAAATTTCGTCCCAATCAAGAAAGGAATTGCGGTCTATGTAGAATCGCCAAATGAGTTACTCAGGCCACGAGACCACAATCAAAGAACAACCGGATCAGTGGTGAATCAAGAATTATAGATAACGGCGTCGCGATATCGCAATCACATACGCCGCAGTACGGCAAAAATGCAATGGGGTGGCAAGACCAACGTCCGACACATAAAAATGGTAAGTTCGCGAACTCACCTTGTTGAATCCCCTTGCTTGTCGATACCATTCTTTCACTGAGTTTAGTGTCGACTTTCGCGAAAGGTCAAACATGAAGAGAATGGCAACTGCATCATTGCAAACTAGCGGTAGCATGTTCACAAACTCCCGTTGCCCTCCGAGGTCCCAGATGGAGAATGTGATGGTCGTTCGTCGCACAGTGATTGTTTTCTCCATAAAGTTAACGCCTGAAGAGAGCTGAATGAGTACATGAACATGCATCCTTTGGAATAGGAGTACTAACCCAGCGTCTGGATGTAATCCTCGTCGAAGCTGCCTTCTACGTACTTGACCATGAGACTCGTCTTGCCTATCTGCGAATCTCCAACCATCCCGACTTTGATAACCACGCTGTTCTTCTCTTCATTGTTCTCCAGTAAGGGATGCGGATTTTGACCGCTGGGGCCGGCCATCGAAGAAGATGAAGCTGAACTTGTCGGTGCGGACATTATTGGTCAAAGTAGAATTGGTGTCTGGATGAACGAGGGTTGCTGGGAGCTTGCGAGCGGGGTAACCCAACCGTATAGGCCTCTTGGGTACTAGGGTATCGAGTGGTATGGATATATGATGGATCAAAAGAAATCGGTAGAGAAGTTATAGAAAAGAAGGACGCGTGCTGTGGGTGCGTTGGTGAGAGGTTCGATAAGCGCTCCAGGTCAGATTGACCGGCCTACGCCCAGTACTGAACGAAACTGATGCGTAAACAACTCGAACTCGTTGCGTTGTCGTCCGTCAACAACCAACGCAGAAACAGACAAGGTAAATGGCGAGATGGCTGAAAGTGTGCAACCTGGACACAACGTGCCGCCTAATTCGCAGGCTCGGCAGCCCACGGTCTGAAATCGAACAAGGCAACAAACCCAACACTTCGCTTTGCATTTTCTCAACAATAAAAAAGTGTTAAACTGCATAACGAGTGGGAGGCTCAGCTGCTGTGGCAACTACCAGTGCCCATGAGCAGCTAGACTACTTTGATGGTGAGGCCATCTATAAATCTGCCTCAACTGGGGTGTAACTGCCCACGGCGACGACCAAGACTGGTGTAATAGCCATTGGACGTCTTCAAGTGACAAGCAGAGCTAGCTTGATTCTTTGATATACCAAAGGCAGGGCAACAAAAATTTGAGGTAGAGCAAGGAGACGGTCGCCTTTGGTCGCGACAAAGAAATGGTCCAACCACCAAACCACCGATGAGTCGACTTCCTTCATTTTATCATGTCAAGTGTCTTTGAGGTCAGAAACGTCTCCATCCTAAAAAAACACTCGTATAGCATAGGGTCTAGTAAGAGTCGGATTTGATTGAGAACCCTCCTCAGAAGGCAAAAGAGCCCAGAAATCGTTGACAGGAAGAAGGCTCGGAAGTTATCTTACCACTGCCAGCGCTGTCCAGTGAGTCTGTTTGCTGGTATGTGGCGTTGTTGTGCAAAGGCGTCTGTTTCAAACAAACCCGTTGAAATGCTTGGCAGATGGCGACTTTGATAGCTTCTATCTGAATGATCCGGCCATACTTACCCTTTCATTGGCTCAACATGGTTTCTTTCTTTAGCCTCCGCCTCTTGCAAAGTTTTGCACGCTTACGAGCCGCGAAGCACGAATCTGTCGTCTTCTGCCTGCTCGACGCTCAGGCTTTGTTGCGGGATGACATGACATATCCTTCTAGCTCAGTTTCCACCAGCCGGTTGTGCTACGCAGGCGGGCCGCCCTTCAATTTCATCTGAGATGAAATATGACGAGGCAGTCGTCAGTAGCCTCATTCATTCAGGTTCAGGTCACATCACGCTCGACAGGATATAGATCGGGAGATCGTCGGTCCTGAGCGTATCGTAGCCATGCTGCCACCCTGAATGGTGCCAGGTGGTATCTCAAAGTTGTCCTCTCAGGGGTGCTGAGGGATAACGCTGACCGCTCTGATATTCACTCTTCGAGCCAGCAACCGTAATATTCTCGGATTTTTCTTCGCAGCACCGCCTGAGGGTCACGAGCGTACCATACGCTCCGATTTGTTTCCGTATTTGCAAGCGTGGTCGCGTTTCTCACTTTTTTGAATGTAGATCTGATTCACAGCTGTCGCGAAAAAGTTATCTCCTCCCCGCATGACACCCCGCGAGGACGCAAGCGGTCGTGCCTGTCGTTTGACGGAACTTCTTCGCTCACATCATACATTTTGAGCACCTCTTCGGCTTTAAATACGCTGATGTCTGCCTTCTACTTCGCAGTCCTCCACCCCGAGTTAAAATGGTGCTGACACGTCTACTTCTCGGTGCGCTGGCCTTTGCAGGCGCAGGTGTGTAGACGATGGTGACGACGGTTGAACGACGGCTGACTGACTTTTTTCCAGCCTTCGCACAATCTTCTTCTTCATATACTGACCCAGAGAATGGGTTCGTTTTCCAGGGTTATGCTGATCCAGTTCACAACGTGACCTATGGTCTCGTCTTCCCCCCGCTTGCTACCTCCGGTGCCAACTCAACTGAATTTATTGGTGAAATTGTCGCTCCTATCGGCGCGGAATGGGTCGGTATTGCGCTTGGCGGTGCGATGTCTGGAGACCTACTTCTAGTGGCTTGGCCATACAACAATAACATCGTTTTCTCGTCCCGATACACCACGTAAGCACTTCTTACCAAAATCTTCCAAGCAAGATTCCTTACAGTCTATACAGTGGATATGTTCTTCCGACGTATGTTCAAATCCGAACAGTCTGTAAGAAGCACGTGATTGAGCGTTGCATTATAGAGCTTACGCTGGGCCAACGCTCACGACTCTCCCGTCATCCCACGTAAACTCGACTCACTGGAAGTGGGTATTCCGCTGCCAGAATTGCACAAGTATGTGAACACTGGTACTGTATGGGGTATCGCGATTTATATCTCCTGCAGCCTGGACTGGTGGAGGCATTAATCTTGGTAGCGGGGGTGCGCTGGCTTGGGCTTGGTCTAGCCATGCTGTCGATGACCCGTCTGACCCTCAGAGTACATTCGCGGAACACGATGACTGTAAGGCATTCTATTGACCGGACGACTATGAGGCTTACAAGAGTGGCCAGTTGGTTTCTTCGGCGAGGACTTCAGCTCGGCCCATAACCCTAACTATCAGAGTTACCTTAGCGGATCGGCAGGTTCCACGACTACCTCGGCTTCCACCACCGCAACACCAACGAGCACTACCACCTCGGCCACGCCCACTGTTACTGTGAGCAAATCCCTGGCGTTTTGTCTTGGTTATGTCGAATAATGAACCCTTTATCTGCGGCAGGCTACTCCATATGACTACATCATCGTTGGTGCTGGGCCAGGTGGTATTATCATGGCTGATCGACTTTCGGAAGCGGGCAAGAAGGTCCTCTTGCTCGAGCGCGGTGGACCTAGCACTGGGGAAACCGGTGGTACTTACACCGCTCCGTGGGCCAACGGTACTTCTGTGTGTTTTCCCCTTCGGACTTCTGGTCCCTTTTAGCTTACTTGAGTTTAGCTCACCAAATTCGACATTCCCGGCTTGTTTGAGTCTATGTTCAGCGACACAAATCCTTGGTATTGGTGCAAAGGTGCGGTCGCGTTGACAAGGCTGACATACCGAGGTTCTAACGAGCTCCCTAGATATCACCGTGTTCGCAGGATGCTTACTTGGCGGTGGTACCTCTATCAATGGAGCGTAAGTTGGCTCAATCTCTCTACTTGAGCTGCTGTTTCAGCTGAAATTGACTGACGCAGATTGTATTGGTTGCCTACCGACTGGGACTTCGCTACTGGCATCGGCTGGCCTGCCAGCTGGGGCAATCACCAACCCTACACCAGCAAGCTTTCTGCTCGTCTTCCTAGCACGGATCATCCCTCCACCGACGGAAAGCGTTACTTGGAACAGACAGCCACTGTTGTTTCACAGCTCCTGAACGGACAGGGATACCGCAATGTTACTATCAACAGCGACACGAATTCCAAGGATCACGTCTACGGGAACAGTGCTTTCGACGTGAGTTGTGATCTTCGCTTCATATTCGCACTGCTAACCACTGCTGGTTCCCAGTTCATCGGAGGCAAGCGTGGTGGACCCGTCGCGACATACCTTCAAACCGCTTTGCCGCGCAGCAACTTCGTCTACAAAGACTACACCATGGTCAGCAATGTCATCCGTAACGGTGCTCAGATTACTGGCGTGCAGACCAACAACACTGCTCTCGGCCCCAACGGTGTCGTTCCTCTGACAGCGAACGGCCGTGTCATCCTGTCATCTGGATCCTTCGGCTCTGCTCGCATTCTCTTCCAGAGCGGAATCGGGCCTTCTGACATGATCTCAATCGTGGAGAGCAACCCTACGGCTGCTGCGAACCTTCCTCCTGCCAGCCAGTATATCAATCTTCCCGTCGGAGAGAACGTCTCAGACAACCCATCGATCAACGTGCGTTATGTTTCCTTTGATAGTGGTCAGCAATTGATAAACCGAAACAGCTTGTGTTCACTCACCCTTCGATTGATGCTTACGATAACTGGGCTGACGTCTGGTCTAACCCTCGCCCAGCTGATGCTGCCCAGTACCTGAAAGACCAGTCTGGTGTGTTCGCGGGTGCATCACCAAAGTATGGCTATCTGTCATTGTTCATTTGGCGTCTATCTGACTGTCCTTGATGAGATTAAACTTCTGGAGGTCTTACACCGGCTCAGATGGGAAGCAGAGATATGTAAGCGGGGCTGGCTGCTCTTTTGTCTTGTCTTGCTAAACGCGTTCCAGATGCAAGGCACGGCACGTCCGGGTGCTGCGTCTGTCAACACGACTTTCCCATACAACGCAAGGTACTTGCCTCCATTGACTAAACTCTCTCACTATTAAATGTTCCCTAAGCAATATCTTCACTATCACCTCTTACTTGTGAGACCATTCCTTCGACTGCATGGGCATTCATCTCATGAATTTACCAAGGTCGTGGGGTATAACCTCTCGTGGTCGTGTTGGAATTGATGCTGCCCTCCGTGCCTCCCCTATTGTCAACCCATGGTTCCAAGACCCTGTTGACAAGGCCGTCCTGGTCACCGCACTGAAGGACATTGTTTCCAACATAAACACAGGTGAGGACAAGTAGTTATGTATGTAACACAGGTTTAATCCCCTCCCCTAGTCCCTGGCATGGTTATGATCACGCCTGATAACACCACGACCATCGATGCCTACGGTTCGTACATCCATATTAAACTCTATTTGCTTTGCTGATGTTAAGATTGGTGTATTGCAGTCAATGCCTATGACCCCGTAAGCGCTGGGTATTAAGTATTGCGATAAGAATGCTGACAACCTTGCAGGCTACCATGGATTCCAACCATTGGGTCGGGTCATGCACCATGGGCGCAAACTCTTCTGTAGCAGTTGTGGACCAGAATACCAAAGTGTTTGGTACAAACAACTTAGTGCGTTTCTCTGCAAACCGAAACTTGCGACAGTGTCAACTAACCAATCTTCAGTTCGTTGTGGATGCATCGATCATCCCTGGCCTGCCGACCGGTAATCCCCACGGGGTGATCATGTCCATGGCCGAGCAGGCTGCTGCCAAAGTTTTGGCGTTGGCTGGTGGCCCTTAGGTACAATAACAGATACTGAGTATTTTTTGTAAGTTATACTATAACAACCTGGGTTTTCTGGTAGTCGACACGAAGTGCACGTGGACAGCCAATGGAGCACACTTGGCAACATTACCAACCTCTTGAAGAACTCCAAAAGCCGTGGCGGACCAAATAGCTTGCCGTTTCCTTCAAGAACGTTGACTCCCACTGACTTACCCGGACTCGTGATTTAGGGCAGCTGCACAGCATACGCGCCACCCGCGCAGTTAGGCCTCCCTTTTACGAGCTTGGAACACCTGTTGTCAGGGTCAGCCAACTTCTTGCAATGTGATTGCGGAGAATATTTGTGGATGGCCTTGCCGACGCCAATCCACGGCGGAAGCTCCCGCAGGAGGCAGTGGGCAACGCTTGAGCTGCATGGCGACGACGATCAAGAAGCCTGGATCAAGGGGAGAGCTATACACAATTGAATGTAAGGGGAAGCGCTCGCTCGACTCATTCACCTATAAATCATGATGACGGCCTCCTAGCGCTCATAAAGTTCAAGGGTTTGATGCAACCACGAAATAAACTCAGAGACGAGCGCTTGGGGAGCCGGACCTGATGGGCACCTGCTGTCTCCCTCGATCCTGTGCCTTGTAAGTCACTACGCCCAAGGGCAATCATCAGGTGCGTGGAGATAGACCAGCTATCGAGCGAGCAAGGCTGACCGACCCAAAAAGCGTGCTACTAGTAGGGTCCAGGGCGTCTCGATTTGGGTGATTGCATACAACTTACAAGGTAATGGAGGAGTACAAGTAGAAAATGACAGTCGGGTTATAGTTGGTTAGGGAGTGGATGTTTCATTTTGACAATAGCAAAGCTGGTACGGAGACAGCTGACGAGCTGATCAACGAAACAAATGCAGACGTAGACTGTTTAGTGCCTGTCAGAAGACACCAGCGTACGCATCATTCAGAGTTTCAAACGCGATGCGCAAGAGTACTGCAGGTGAGCATCGAAGACAAGTACCAGTGTTCAGTTCAACATGAGTTTCATGTCCCATTACAGAAGGAGAGGCAAAGCGCCCAGGGTCTGTGGATCTTCCGATAAGGGTGGGGGCCAATTGCAAGGCGGAGAAAGACATGCGTGTTGGTCTATGCAAAGCAGAGGACATGCGCAGGGAATGCTAGCCAGGTATAGGGAGGATTGATTCCTCATAAGAGGCAGTCACTAAGCCCTGGAGAACCAAAGCCAGCAGAAGATATCAATACCTACCGCGATGCTCTCACCTAGCCAAATCCTCCAAACTATCAACCGCACTAATTACAAACTTGACCTCTCTGGAGTGGTCGGACTATTTGGCGGAGACAGTGCTGCCACCGCATTGGAGACCATCCATTTCTACAAGGGCCGGAGGTGGGCCGGATGGTACAACTACCCTGGCACGGTTACCGTAGCCAAAAAGTTTGGGCAGATGGCAGACTCGCGGTTCTGGGATAGCGTATTCCCAGGATCGAATGAGGATCCCACTTCCACCTTCGGGCTTGCTGGGAATGTGGGTCCCAGATATGTTGCGTCGCTTTCTGGGACGGTCTTGAAGGAGACAGCGTATTTGGGATATTTGATGGGGAAGGAATGTGGAGAGTCCCATGCCCGGGCCCTCGACCTCAGGACAAAGGGGGGCCAACCTGCAAGGCACACAGGGAAAGTCGCGGTCGCCACGATCGTTGAAGTCCCGCAGCGCGACGACTCCATGTCGTGCGCTTCGAGCGCTTCGGAGAAGCCCGCTTCCGGGTCAAAAGACTTCCACCTATCAGTTCCCAAGCATGGGGTCAGACTCGCAGCCCTCGCCGTCATACCGACGCTAGTCAGCATGGTTGCCTGTCTTCTCTGCGCTCTCGCCGATGACTGGCTTTGCACATCTCTGATTCTCCTCGGCATCTTCAGCAGTGGCATCTCTTCCGTCGTATTCGGGTCAGCGGCGCTGACCTTCCGAGTTCCAGTACCGTCCAAGGGTTCGCCCCCAGGAGATGGGATGATGTTCCCCAAGGACGGTAGTGTAATCGTCTTGAAAGGGGAAGAAGAAGACGTGAACATGATCACCAAAGGAAAGTTTGAGCTCGAGTATTCTTCCGACCCAAAACACGAATTCATCGCACTCTGCTCGCTTCTCCTAATGGTCCAATTTCTGGCGCAACTCCTCTTGATCCCGCTCAGTACCTTCTTCGGCCAGGTCATGTATCTGGTTTCCTTCATTGCGTCAGGAGGGTACCATCTCTTCGTAGTGTCCCATGAAAGGGAGAAAGTCCAAAGGGAGGCCCTTTCTCAGCGACTAGGAGCTAGGTTAGACAAGCGGGAGTTCGGGTCCAGGACGCAGATGTCGGTCTTCGTCTGCATGGTCCTGGGAGACTGTAAAGATAGGCGCAATTTCGACCCGAACGCCATCCTCATGGAAATCATTCCTAACAAGACGAACGCTTGGGTTTACTGGAGGAAGAGAGTAGTCGAAGAACTGGAGCGACAGTGGAATTTCCCAACCTCGCATGCAAGACTGGATTCTGGGGTCTCCTTCACCACACTGGGCACCTCAGAGTCCAATCTCTTCCCGACTCTTCACCCGCCGACCACTGATCTGGACCAATTCTCAGCTGAAGAGCAGAAGCTTCTCAACGACCTCTTCGATGACGCCTGGAGTGCTATGACAGCATACTACGAGTGGCGACTCAACAGGGGACGTGAACAAACGATGGGTGAAAGTAGCCAATTGCTGGGTAGTATAGCTTGACGCCAGTATCTGTTTCGGGCCAGAGGTTGATTACATTCTCAGAGAAAGACGTACCGCTACCAAATCGTTAGTGATCTTGGAGATACTTTCTGGCCACTATTAGTAGCCTCTGGTTTTATTATACTCAACCGTATTGACGCCAGTGTCCACTCAGCATGATGCACAATGACTTTCGAGAACCCGGCTATAACTGCACCCGCTGCATTTCAAGTGGTTGCGATCTCTGGATCAAAAGCCTTACGGCACTGCATACTTGACCCTTGAGCACGCCAACCAAAACTCCTGACCGCCCTCTTCGCTCCAACCAAGCGGACCGACATCACAGTCAGCGCAAATCAAAAGCTTGAGTGGCTTCGCTGGTGCTGTTGAGGAACATCAATAATACCCTGAATGGATGGCGATTCCCTGAATACCTGATGATTCTTCGATTGAAGCTATTGGTCGAGTGAATCCGATGTTCTCGAACTCCATCGGAGATGGTGTGACCAACCACCACTGTACGGTTGCGGGTGGCGGTGGAAGCGGAGCCAGGGATGGGTCAAGAGGATGACCAGGCGCATCCATCTGGATGTATCGTGACGGATCAGCGTTCGCAGACTTCAACGATGTATCAACCTCACCTGGAGACCGCCTCGCTCGACCCACTTACCAACTCCACTCTTCAATATGACACTTTTGCATCCTCGTGGGCACAGAAGGTCATATTTATTCGTCAAAACACCATCTTCGGACTTGTGGGGGACAGTGAGACCAAGTGTCATCTCCTGAAGCGTCCGACCTTGTGTCGATCCTTGCGATGCCTGTCGCAACGCATCCAGAATACCAGGGGGAAATGACGAGGCCTGAGGGGGTGATGAATTGGTTTCGTCCGTTATGGATGACATCGGGCTAGCAGGAAAGATATAAGAGTTGATACAATGGTGCGTAGATATCTAGTGTTAGACTAGCAACATCGACGATTTATTATAAGGATGGACGATTATTGCTTCCGCTTACGAGTGGTAGAAATTAAGAGAAAAAAACACATTGCATTAAGAGGGAATCGAACCCCCGGCGGGTCGATGGCAACGACCCAGGTTACCACTACCCCATTAATGCGATG
>KN839869.1:157779-182086 GCA_000827185.1 Hydnomerulius pinastri MD-312 | reverse complement strand
ATTAAGAGAAAAAAACACATTGCATTAAGAGGGAATCGAACCCCCGGCGGGTCGATGGCAACGACCCAGGTTACCACTACCCCATTAATGCGATGGAACATGTGCGCCTGAAGTGTCACCTCACTGGGTGGGTGAAGAACTGCACATTTACACGAATCGCGAAGGACTCGGATCGTCACAAGCATGCTAGTATAAGTATTGGCATTCACCTAGGTCGCAATGGCAGACGCCGCTGCAGACGGTGGCGATGAACGCTCGGACTCCCAATATTCACAGGCTCGCCAGTCTGATCATTTTCGCTTTTTCACAGAAGCCCCTTGCTTCCTTCCATGCATGACATACCTCGAGGCTTCGACGACACCAAGCATCCCAGCTCGCAGTGTGACTTCAGCTTTGTTGTCTAGCGCACGACGGGCCCTGTGTATCAGACAGGGTAGACTCGCATAATAGCGACAACATTACCGTCGTGGCACCTGCAAGAGACTCCCAAGATCAAAGCAATGTAATTGAGTGGAGATAATGTCTCACTCTTCGTTAGATATCCAGAAGGAAGCTAGAATCGATCCTTTTGGTGGTGTAGTACTAAGACTTGAGGCCCTTGCTACCTCTATGGCTCCCAGCCTGTGTACTCATCTTTCAATACATTTATAACTTTAGCAGCAGCCTGCGTTCTGCACACGATGGACACTGGCATGGACGAACTTCACTTGTAACGTTCCCCGAGCTCAAGGAACAGGTCCGGCCGAGGAGCGTTGGGCAGTTCTCCCGGATGCAAATACTGACACCGCTCCTTTCCCTGCCTCTGCGACTCTCATCTATAGTAAGCGGTTAATGGGCGCAAAGTACCAGTACAACCCTGCGGTAATTTTACAGGAATGTCAAGAGAACACCGCTGCCATTTCAAATCTCCTTCATTGTTCGATCGCATCTATATTCCTCGATCAAAGCGATGATCGGCAGAAGTGTATCTGAGTCACCGGCATTTTGGGACGCCGGAGGAATATATGACGAGGAGATGGTTTCAAGGTGGCGGGACGCAGGACAGCTGCAGTACTGGATATTGTGCAGCGACGATAGATGTTGAACGGTTGGTGGTGCCAAGGACCGCTAGTGTGACGGTTGAAATTGTTGTCACCCTTGCCCCGATCGTAAATTCAAGACGATTAATATCAACGGAGATTTGAATCTGCGGAGAAGGTGCTCCAGCATCTCAGGGGTTAGTACTAATCGAGTCGAATATAGCCTGGGCTCCAGCAGAGCCCGTCTGGGTTTGCTCTCCTGAACCCGATTCGAGGCCCGTATACTAGCTGGCACGGGGAAATCTCAGACTTCTCTGCGGCCCCTGGCGTGCTGGCTGTCAACCCACCGCGCCGCAGCATTTGGGAATATCAGCGCCTGAGGCTCCTAAGAGTTATTCAGCTGCTAGATAGTATGTATACGGTGTGTGAAGGGCCCTGGGCCCTTGGGAAATTATAGTATGTACTGCAAGGCAGGACGAGTCAAATATGTGTGTCCGTGAGCGAGGGATCTAAGCGTAGCCGACGATGCAACACAACAAACGCGTGAGTGCGTGTATGAGTCCTTGAATAAGCGAAACGAAGCAGTGGATGGATTTTTTTCGCTGGTAAATGTACTGCATATGATATGCATGAAGATTCATTATAGGCTCGAGGTAGTGGAGAGTCCGATGCAAAGAAGGCGAGGCCCATGTGCCGGTGTTTGAGCTGGGCGGTCCAAGAAGCTGCAGTCGTATGTACGCCCTCCTGTCGGAGGAAGGATGTGTATTTGGCGCGAGTGAGAGCATTCGCTGCGCGGAAGAGTGGTACATCTAGCACAGTTGCCACATCTTCACGTAATCGCTGGAAAAGAGGGTCAGTGAGAATTAAAGGGTGGATGTGGGATTGACCCACATTCTGAAAGCACGGTCATCAGCGCTTGATGGCCATGTTGCACTCCAAGTGTCCTGAGCAGAAGCGAAATCACGCATGGCAGCTGTTCAGTCTCTAGATTAGCTCCCGGTTCTCAATCACGACAGCGAAGATTTCTACGCACTCGATGATCCGTCAACCCATGGTTTCCCACCGACGTTGTCAGGGAACCATCCGCTTGTTCCACCAGCAGCGAGGTCGAGGACCATGTAAAATTCTATCGCATCACGTCAGCTTCAGCTAGCAACTGTAAGAAGGGGCTGCCTGACGTTGATCGAACGGCGCGGCTGCACTTCCTCCATATGCAGTTGACCACGGGTCTTCCACGACGACGTACTTCCCTGAGGACACGTTCATTGCGACGGAGGGGAAACCACCAGTGTTGTAGAAGTACGAGTCGGTAGACTTGGAGGAAATGTCGAGGTTGATCATTGCCTGCAGTCGGGTGTCTGTGTAAAAGCGCATCCAGCTTCCGGTCCACTCCATGGAGTAGACGTGGAAGTCGCTCGCGAAATTTCCGCGCTTCGTGTTCACCCAGCCGAAGATACTCTTCAGTAAGGTAGCGGTGGCACTGTTAGTGCCTAAACTGGTGCTTAGCGAGAGACCGGTAGGGTAAAGGTCGACCTGCTACTCACCGGTCGAGATGGGTGTGCTGCCTGCCGCGAAAGGCCCGTAGTTCAAGCTCGAACGTACGTAGTTGGAGCCCTGGGCAGGGTACGAAGGCAAGTTGCCTCTCGCTTCTATGATCTATTTGCGTCTCGTCAGTCCACAAAGCCACAAGAAGCACAGGAGGTAAAAGAGAGACTCACATCAATCTCACCACTCACAGGCCAGCCACCATAAACACCCATCCCCTGGGGTGTCGACGAGGAGCTATCGTTGCCCTCTGGCAGCATCCAAATCGCAGGCCACAACCAGTCTCCCTGTGGTAATTTCGCGCGCACCTCAATCTTGCCATACTTGATGGACTTCTTGCCACGAGTGTTGATGCGTCCGCTCATGACGGGATTGATCACAGTCCCGGCTTGTGTGGAGGAAATGGCGGTGCATCCATTGGACCCACTAGTACTGCTCCCCCCAGTACTCGATGTGGAGTTGGAGGAAGTTGTGGAGTTCCCGGTGGTCCCCCCTGTGGTGGTTGTGTTACCAGTCCCACCGCTTGTTGTACCGCCGGTGGTACCGCCAGTGGTGCCGCCGGTCGTTCCATTAGTGGCGCCGCCGGTAGTCCCTCCCGTGGTCCCATTCCCGCCTGTGTTGCCATTTCCGGTTGTGCCGCCACCGGTGTTGCCATTTCCAGTGGTTTGCCTTTTCTGGTTTTTTCCAGGAACGACGAAAGCTCCTTGATTCGTTGAACCTATCACCAAACCCCGTCAGTTCACTGGGCACGTCGAGCACAAACTCGAAGTGTTGGCTGCGAGAAAAGTTGACGTACTACTAGAGGCTGTACAACCGTCGAGGGTGTAGGTTCCGCCATTCATCACCGAGCTATACCCGCCATCGATGGAGTCGCTGGTGAGTGTCGGCATGATGTATAGCTGCCCGTTTGATATGTAGACATTGTTTGGTGAATTCGTTGTCATCTCAAATTCACCATTTCTGTGAGGTATGTTTAGCTTTTTATCCAAGTTTGACAATATACACTCTCACCCAAATCCACCCAGCTCAACGTCGAGAGCCCATGTGTTGGTGTCCAAGCTGCCTCTGCTGAACTCATCATCGAGCACAAGGCAGAGCTGGCTGTCATTAAGAAGGTGCACGCTCGTGTACCCTCTGAAGACGATCAGGGCAGCTAGAAGGAGCCCTAACACCATACCGGCAAAGGTCAGCCATTTGCTGGCACGCTCGAGCTTTGTCTTCTTGAGTGCGAGCCACGGCTTCTCGTCATCCTTGAGCTTCTCGCGGAGACGAGTAGTGGGCATCGTCTTCTTTGGAATAGGTGGGAGAGGGAGCGCCGTTGTCGAGTTTGCATTGGAAGGTGCGCCGAAGGGCAGAGAGTTATTGTGAGAGGGCGGGGACCACACACTCGAAGGACGAGATGCAGGGGAGAGGAAGGGACTGCGGAAGGTCATCGTCGTCGCTGAGCTCGCTCTTGGGAGGTTCACCGAACCACCGTCTGCCATGCCGGCAGCTGCGGACGAGCGATAGAGCGTCGAGTGGGACACCGAACCCGCCGATGTGCGATAAGGCGAGTTTGAGGGGGGGTTTGATAGGAAAGGTGGGTTGGGCATGGGTAGCCCGTCAGGGCCTGGTGGGAGTTCGCCTCGCTTTTGCATACGCGGCACACGAGAGGGTGTCCCAGCAGTGCGGGAGACCATGCGTATGGACTCAACGCTGCTGCGCCTCGAGACCAAGCCCGGGACAGGATCTGGGTTTCCTGGGTAGGCCTGGAAAGGGAAGGCGTATGCTGAAGGAGGAGCTTTCTGGTGACTGCCTCCCTCGTATGGATGGGAGGGGGTCCAAGTTCCCTCAGCCTGGTGGCCGTCTTCAGACTCAGCGTTAAACTGATTAGCGGCAAGCTGGGACCGTCGACGATGGTTCCTTTGAGCCTTGCGCACAGATGAGGCTGCCACTGAGTTTCGAGGGGAGGTTGTCGCCGAAGGAGGGGGTGAACTGGGCTCCCTATCGGAGTCCGAGTTGTTTTCTACGGATGATGTCGTTGAAGTGTGGTCATCCGAAGGCCGTGACGAAGCGAGGAAGAACGGTCGAGGGGGAGATAACGGAGAGGGAGTGCGCACAGCGCCATGTCCGTTCAGTGAGTCCTCTTCGCTGGATGCATTGTATGATTGGCCGCTGGTGGGTCGGCGATGGCTGCTACGCGACATGGTTGAGAGTCTGGTGCACAAGGTGGAAGAGGTACGCTTTTGTGTACGACTTTGGCTGACTTTTGTGCTTGTTGTACGGATAGGATGCACACGGTCACCTCATGCCCTTCGTCTTGATAAACAAAAAATTATCGCTACGGGCCTAACCATATCATCGATGACACGAGGACGTAAGTCATTCTGCTTGTACTTCTACTCCAGTCACCGTTCATCCAATCGCCTGCCTGCAGATAACAACGAACAGTAGCGCGATCGAGATCACGCGGAGATCCCTTCTCCATTTGGAAGGTTTTTTACCCAAAGAATGACGCATTTTATGACGTATATGGAATAGATCAAGAATAGGTATGTGGTACCTGCACCCCAAAAACGTGCATCAATCTCAGATCTAGATAAGGCCCGATCGACTTCCAAATCAGGAAACAAGCCTGCCGTTTTACACCATCCTGTCCGAGTTCATACCTGCTCTCTTAAGGCCACTTTTCAGCTCCTTGCCAATCTATCGCTGTCGTCGTTGGAAGTCTCCAAGACAGGATCATGGACTACGATAGATACGACGCGACTCTCCACTGGATATTCAAACAAACTCAGGGCGACGCTTGGTTCCGCCCAAACGAAGATGCCCTTCCTGCAGGTGTATGTCTCCGCACGCACGACGGCTCATTTCGTGTCTTTCCCTACGAGGTCGCTGCTTTGGAGCCTTTCGAGGTCGCCGTCGCCGCTCTGAATCCCTTGGTAGCGGTCAAAGTCAGGAGCGCTGCTGTGCACGCTGCTCTGGCCGAATCTGCCAACGACGAGAAAGCGGATTGTATTTATGTCGATGCTAACACTCGCATTCAGATCATCGATACTATGGTCCTGCTTCCGCAGGCGGAGAAGGAACAGAGTGCTGCGTTTATCGTGAGTAGTCGATACCTCTGATTTTTATCCCTTGATAACTTATTTGGAACTGTAGCGTGATGAGCGCGTGCTGGTCGTCTGGTCCGACTCCCTGGATGCCATTGTACCCGTAGCTCGCGACTTCGAGGAACGACTCATTCGTCTCCTCTGGAGGAACCGTCCCCTTCTTCCGTCTTCAACCTTCTCCTCTACTCCATCCGCCCCGGGTTCTGTATCTGGGCATTCTCATTCTCATCTCGGTGTTTCGCGAGCATTGGAGAAACCTGCAGACTCCAGCTCAAATGAGAGTAGTCCGAGTCCCGTCCCACAGAAGTTCAAGCGCACATGGTATGGGCGCAAGGTCCCCATGTCCATCTCGGAAATCGAGAAGGGGAACCAAGAACCATTGCAGCGTTCTACAATGCTCTACGCTCCAATCTACAACGGCTTAGCGGCGGGACTTGCCATCGGTAAGCTTATTGTCACCGCTGCAGTGATCATTCTTCTTTATTAACCATCAATACCGACGATCTATCACAGTCTTCATGGGTAACGGTGTCCAGGTCATCTTGCAGGAATTCGAACTTGACCAGGATTACATGCACTTTGTATTGCTCGTCCTTATCCCATTGTTATTTTCCGTGTCGCTGGTAAGCATGGCTTCGTCTTCTTTCAGGTCCAGACTGAATTGTGGCCGTCCCAGTTCTTCACCATGCAGATTTTCCAAAATCTTACAATGGCACTCGGCCCGATCGCACATTACTACGAGAATTCACGATTCTACTCTGCAGTCCCACCGAAGGCAAACAAGGAAGTAGACGCCGCCCTGCCTCACATCACAATCCAAATGCCAGTGTACAAGGAAGGGTTGGAGGCGGTGCTGTGAGTTCTTGCTTTAATCACCTTTGATCGCTCCGTGTCTCATGGTGTATTGATGGTGAGCCTAGGGTCCCATCGATAGAGTCCCTAAAACGTGCGATGCAGACATACGCCCGGCAAGGCGGAACTTCTTCCATCTTCGTCAATGATGACGGTCTACGGCTCCTCCCGGCGCCCGAAGCAGCCGCACGCTTGTCGTTCTACGCTACACACAACATTGGCTGGGTTTCTCGTCCTGCTCATACGTACAATGCGAAGTCGAATCCTGAAGGTGTGCATTTATATTTGAAGTGGTGAACAACAGACTAATCTTGGATGCTAGGATTCCTTCGAGCGGGTCGCTTCAAGAAGGCCTCAAACATGAACTATGCACTTGATCTCAGCTTGCGAATGGAGCGCTTCCTTGAACAGCTTCAATCGGAGACTTCCTCATCAAATGTCCGCGGTTCCGTATCTACGTCTAACCTGGAGGCATATGGCGCAGGTCCAACGCCTGGTACATACGGCTTGCAGTACGAAGGTCGCACTGGAGATGACCAGAGCGTGGTACCACCATATGTTGTCCCTGGACCAAGCGGCGCCGGTACACCAGTGAGACCTGCAACGCCCAGGCCCTCCACGCCTGCTCGAACCCCAAGCTCAGGGGGACCGGGTGATCACACCCCCTCAATCCCCCAGATCGAAGACCTGGAAGAACGGGCGTTGCAGATGGCAATGGAAGAAGGTGTATTCAACTTCCTCCTGATAATTCCCGCAGTCGCTGACATGAACCGTGAATAGTTTACCAGGAGTCTGGAGGTCTTTACCGTCCATGGGCTGCAAATGCCCGTTCAATTCGCGTTGGTGCACTCATCTTACTCGTTGACTCCGATACTGTTGTGCCCGAAGACTGTCTTCGTGATGCCGCCCGCGAATTCTCAGAGCCCGCAGGGCAGGAATTGGGCGTACTGCAGCACGAGAGTGGTTCGTTTTCTGTTTCTCTGGGCTGTCCCTAGCAGGTGCTCATGATATGGTTAGATGTCATGCAAGTTGCCCATCACTACTTCGAGAACGGGATCGCCTACTTCACGCGTCGTATCAACAAGTGTATATCGATGATTTGTGCCAATGGCGAAGTGGCACCATTTGTCGGTCATAATGCCTTCCTCCGATGGCAAGCCCTGCAAGATGCAGCCTTCGTCGATTCTGCCGATGGGAGACAGAAGATCTGGTCAGAGTCCAACGTAAGTGAGGACTTCGATATGGCGCTAAGATTGCAACTACGGGGGTACATCATACGGTAAGCTTACTTCTCAAATTCCAAGATGGATTGGGGACGAAACCAATATTTTTTGGTTCAGATGGGCTACGTACTCGAAAGGCGGCTTCAAGGAGGGTGTGTCGCTCACTGTCGATGATGAGCTCAATCGTTGGCAGAAGTATGCCTATGGATGCAGCGAGTACGTGCCGATCAGTTGTTCGGTTTCCGTAACGCCCATTCTCATCTTTTCATCGACAGGTTGCTGTTTAACCCGATCGCGCAATGGTGGCGAAAGGGACCCATCAACCACCAGATCAACAAGTTCCTCTGGTCCAGCGCACCAACTCATTACAAGATTTCTATGATGGCCTGTACGTTCATGCTTCTTGTCTGATACGATCAACCTCGCTGACCAGGGACTTCATTAGATATGTTCTCGTACTGTGAGTTCACCTCCGCCCTCTTACCACCCATCAATCCTTATTAAAGATTATCCCCAGATGGAATTGCCGCCTCAGTGACGATTGCCGCGATCAACTACGTCCTGTTGGGATTCCAATTCCCCGTGGACGGCTACTACATGCACAGTTTCGAAATTTGGCTTGCCACAACCGTCGTGTTTTTCGGGCTCGGCAACGTTGGCTACACGCTTCTGCAGTACCGACTAGGCGAGAAAAACATACTGTGGGCATTCCTGGAGAACCTGATGTGGGTGCCGTTCTTGTAAGTGTCCATTTCGTTACTCTCGACATCTTCATTGGAAGGACTTATCGGCTGCGCTCAGTTTCTTCTTCTTCGGCGGGCTTGGTATCCCTATCTCACAGGCGATCCTTGCCCATTTGTTCTCATACAATATCACATGGTCTGCGACAAAGAAGGAGGTCGAACGATCCAATTTCTTCAAGGAAGTTCCGAAAATTCTCAAGAGGTCAGTTCTTTCGTCATCCGTTTCCCGTCCTTCGGATGAAGTCTTGTCGCTCGCTCCCGACAATCCAACATGTCGGTAGCTTCTCACCAACTATTTTGGGTGCTGGGGTTCCTTGGTTTCTTTTGCTTTTTTCTTATTGGTTCCCCCCCCGGACGTTGTTTCAGTTGCTTTTTGTTCTTGGCCTTTTTCTTTGGGGGGGGTTGATACAACTGCGCTTCCACGCTCCGCGCCATGTTGCACGTGCGACTCTTAAACTCATATCCGGCTTCTTCATGCGTTTGCCGCAATTCAGACAACACGCTGACCCGCTTTTCCGTCCTGCAGGTTTTGGTTCCCTCTCCTCGTGTGCACGCTGCTCATTGCGGGCATGATCATCGTCAGCACTCCACTGGTTCCCTACCAATGGCAGCTGACTGGAAACGGTTGGGCAGTTATACTCCCCCTTTCGTAGGTCCATTCCATTGCCCGCTCTCGATCGTCCATTTTTGCGATGCTGATGTTGCTATCGTCATAGCATCGTGTGCGGATGCCACATCTTATTCCCGGTAAGTCTTCTCCTGTTCTTGCCTTCCTCGTTCGCCCTCTCCACCCTTCGATAAATTCCTAGCTTCTACGGCGACCCGCCATACGGTCATCCGCGATGTCATTATCTGGTCCTCGACTGCTTTTCTATTTCGAAAAGTTCTCCTTCTATATTTGGCTTCTGGCTATCTTGACCTAAATCGACGCTGACTGTATTGCCGTTTCATTTCACAGATCGTGCTCAATCCATGGTTGATGATCTTCTCATACTAAACGCAAAAGGGACAAAACCGCCAAACTCCCTCGCCCCATGCATACAAACTACCTTGGCATTATCAAGTACCCGCCGCCACTCTACACATGTCAACTCACCTCCGAGGCGTCTGACGCCAACTCCCTTTGTGCATATGAACATGACCCATCTTGACAATTCCGGAACAGTAAAATCCCTAGAAAATTTTCAGTTCCACGGACTTCCTTTCAATGTGTCGGGTTTCACGCTGCATCCATGGCGTTGTTTATACCATCGAATTCTTGGATATTGCGAAATCCTAGTTAATTATCTCATTATACCTGTCAAAGATCATTCTTCCGCTCACCTTGCATCCAATTACTTACGCAGTGACTCATTGCTGACAGTTGCTCCGCACGCTACCTTGGAATTTTCTATGTGTAGGCCGTGGCATTGTTTGTTTGTTGACTGTCGTTTCTCATTCCCGCTCTGCTGCCATTCATTGTGTCTGCCATATTACTTACTTTTCCAAGATGGACCATCGTGCGTCTCCGGGTTAAACGTGTCTTGGGGCCGCCATGCAGGGGTGAGTATCGTCTTGTTTCCAGCCGCTTGTCGTTGAGCGAAATGAACCTTACACGGTAATACCCATCCATACACCTTGCGCCCGTCGTATAGGCTGGGCACGAGTCTCGGGTGGGTACCAGAGAGCATCGATTAGTCTCGAAACCATCCGTCGTGGTGGCGCACGGACTTGAACCGTCCTGCAGGGACGCCGACCAGATGATTGTGCGAATTGATCGTGCGCGATATGACTGCGATATGAAGCCGGCTGTTGATGGTCACTAGGGCAGCTGCTGACCTTACCCTCTGATAACAGTTTGAGAAGAGAACCCTCTTCAAATGAAGCGTTAACCCACCTCAAGGTGTAGGCCCACCACCGCTATACACAGCAACGGTCTCAAAGCGCACCTGTGCGCCGAGCGATACAGACCTTGCAGGAGTGAGGATGTGTAACTAAATATTAAGACTCAGCGGTTGTAGGGATGGCAAAGTTAAAGCTTCTTCGTTTTGCGCCGCATGACAGGCAAAAGAGGTGAAAATGTAAAATATCGCAATGCATTAAGAGGGAATCGAACCCCCGGCGGGTCGATGGCAACGACCCAGGTTACCACTACCCCATTAATGCGATGACGCAATGGCTGGAGATGACCTTGAGAGTTCGAAGCACATTCAGCCCAAGCGAGCGAGAAGATGTGTATCTTCCTTGGTGTCTCCTTGACCATCCTCCCGTGAGTCGGACTACTCGCCTATTGGAATCCGGGATGCGGCAGCCTTTCTTAAAATTGGTAAATTTGCGCTGTCGTCGAGTCGTGAGTGGACGTTCGCTTCCTGAAAAGCGGATGAGGGGTTGGCAGCAGGGCTCAATATCGCTATGTGGTATTCTCGCATGACTCTAGACACCTCGTTAGTGCGTGCCAGGACGGGACAGTCCAGCTATGGAAGTACTCGTTGGTGGAAACTTGAGAAGACGATGGAACACAGACTTGGAGGGTCTGTAACGATGTTGGCAATCCCTGCGCAGGGGTTTATTGTAAGTGTACGGAGCGACGGACGAGTCCTATTCTGGGACTCGGTCACTTCACAGCTCGTCTTCGCGTCGAAAGAACGTCATCCGGACGGCATCCAATGTGTAACACTTTCACTAGATGGTACACAGCTGGCTAGCGCCGGTGGAAAATGCAGGGAGGAAGCAATCATTCTGTGGAATGCTCAGACTGGGGAACATATCGTCAGCCCTTTCCCAGCTATTCGTTTCTGGAAACAATAATACGATCCGTTTCTACGACACGATGACCGGCGGGGAACTCCAAACATGCATTGGCAACGAGCGGCCTATCGATGTATCGATGGTGTGGTTTTTTCCCGGCTTGCACAGTCACTTCGCTGCGAGCGCTTCCTGGGATTGGAAAGTTGCATTTTAGGATATCTCGTCGACTCCACCAGTTGGACCTTCTCTCTTGCACGACGGACCGCTGTTTTGTACTGCTGTGTCTTCGGATGGTCGGTACATTGCGAGTGAGGGGTGCACAGTCGATCGCGACTCTACCCTTTCTCTCTGGGATACCCGCAATCTCGCGATTCCGGGGCTAGAGAATAGAATAAGTGGCCTCCGTAGCGTCAATGAACCACCAACATCGTATCCTGTCAACACTGTGTTCTTTCGCCATCCCACCATGGTGATCTTAGACTAACCACTTACCTCCAGCCAGTCTGCAGCTGAAAATGTGAGTGCAGTCAGTTTCGGTCACTGCTTGATGTTGTCGCTTTCTTTTGGCGATTATTGCAGGCTAAAGTGTCCGACAAGAAAGCCCAACCTCAGGCTGAAGTATATTTCATCGCATGTAAGGTGGTAGTCTCAACTGACCTGCTGCTTTCTTTTTTCAGGTTGCTACGGGCGATGTTGATGCCACCGACAGGAAAGATCTACACGAGAAGGAAGAAAGCCATGATGAAACGCCTGAGGGCGACCGGGCGGAGCTAAAAGACGCGTTGAAAGATAGGAGTGAGCGAGAGTTCTTCCGTTCGCAATTTCCCAGATGTGAGCTTGTAGCAGCTGGGATCCTCACAATTTCCTTAAAGCTTTCAACATATAAACGTCTGCTATGGGTCCCTTTGGTACGCAAGATATCTATGACAGGTTTTTCGAAGACAACGATCTGAACGGGAGAGCCTCCTCGATATTGCTGCAGGTGGTTATCAGTAACCTGCTCTAGGTACCAACGCGCGCAGTCGATAAGGGTAAACAAGAGGTTTCTCCTCCGGACGTAGACTCCAGAAAGGCCAGGACTAGAGCTCAAAAATGGGTCTCCCGACGGATAAAATGCCTGGTGAAGCTCGACGGAGAGGCAACAGCGAGAACAACAGCAAGTTCGTTCGTCAACCTCTCCTGCTCCCAGCAGCATCAGTCCCTTGTCCTCAAGTGTGTTGATAACGTGCTCTCATATTTGCTTTCGATTCCCTTGTTTTGTAACGCCAAATTCGTCGAACATGTGAAGCGCCCCCCTCGATAGATCTGCTTTTCAGGCACAACCCTCGCTTTATCTATTCGGGATTTCAGGATGATTGAATCGCATATAGAATTGCTTCGCCAGAGGAACTTTCTTTGCAATGGGTCCTAATGGGTTCCACCCAACGACAATGCCAACGAACCAGCGAAGGAACTCCTGTGGCCATCGGGCCAAAGTGGTGGCTTTGCTATCGCTTCGTTTCGTTGATGGATATCAATCGACTCACGCCGGCACCCGTTCAATGTTGGGATCACCATGAGCATGCCAGCACAAAGGGAGTCGGGACATTCGCCACTAGGGATGAAGTTCCAATTCAAGACGGGCGCTTCCGTAGCATTAATGGGGTAGTGGTAACCTGGGTCGTTGCCATCGACCCGCCGGGGGTTCGATTCCCTCTTAATGCATTGTGAAACTAATGTTTTTGTTTCACAGTATATTTTATACTTGGTGTGATCCACCACATCTTTTTAACAGGAGTCTCCAACAGAGTCACTTCTTCAATGAATCGGTACTCACTGCTCAGTCAGCGTTCTGGAGGGGTGTATGGTGTAGTCCTGTCTTATGAAACGGTGTACGATATAATGTCATTGGTATGTATCTAGTTCATGTATAGAACTTGCGGTTCTCGTTCGGACCAAAAAGATCCTTCCTGATTTCTGGCAGCATCTAGGAAGTGCGTGATGTCAGCAACGGAGTTTACCATCCGAAATTAGATCGCATACCCTGTCCTCGAGCAGTCTCAAACGCTCGTCCAAGGTGTTGTCAATTGTTATCCGCTTGCTACCGCTGACGAGCTTGATACCTCCGGCACTAGTTCACGATGGGTTTAGTACCACATCCGATCAGACATAAAAGAAGACGCACCCCTCGCTGCTAAGCGGGCTCTGAACGTCAAAGGTGACCTGACGCCCACTGATTTGGGTGTAAGTCTCAGCAGCGGCCTCTCCTGCCTTCTGAACGAGCTCCGTGTCCTGCTCGCGCGCAAGCAGTGTAACATTGGGCTCCATGAGTTGGAGGTAGCCCTGTACAATGACGCCTTCGAGGAACTGCGAGTATCGTCCCTCGTCCTGAGCGAACGTCAAGATCTGTGACCGCGATGCTGCGAACAGTTCTTGTAATTGCTCCTCTCTACGGTGCAGGAGCTTTAGACGCGACTTGTTCGTCAGGTTAGATTGAGCACTAGGCGTTACATGCAGTTGATTAGATGACGCAGATCACGGAACCGAGATAGGTATTGTCGAACACATACATCTTTTGTGCAACCTCAGCGCCCTTGCGCTTCTTGTCGTGCTGCGCATCAATAGATTGTTGCTCTTGTTTCACGAGTTTGGCCTATTTGCACAATGCAAAGTGATTATTGGTCTGCGTGATGTGTAATGGAATGCATTGGCGTACCTTCTCGATGGCGAACTCCTCGTCAGCTTTGACTTTGATCTCACGTGCCTTCTCCATTGCCTCCTGCTTGATGAAAGCGACCTGCGTTCGTGCCCCAATGTAAGCGACCTGCCCGCCTGCGGACTGGCGGCGAACGGCCAACGCACCATCTTGTTCATCTCGCTCAGCACCTCATCGTCGTTGAGGGGTCTCGAGGCCATGGTATTTTGCGTCTGCGGCCTTCTAGTAGGTAGTATGAATTACAATGATGAATGCAGGAGGATGCGAGATGTGCGTTCCAGAGGCCAAATGAATCTCAAAGGTGCTGCTTCTTGTTGGCGGAGCAACTTCCGAGGTCCGATGGCGCTTAGACTTATGACACGTGATCAGAGCCCCTGACTCGACATTAATGCCATCCCCGACTTCGAACCTTGATCGCGAACACAACGAACCTCAGATTTCACCGCAAAGCCAGCTAGTAACTGGCACCATCCCGGCAAGCATGCACACAGTGCGTCCACGAGTACTTGCATGGATAATTTATTTTACATCAAACCTTCAACCAGAGACTCCATCGCAGCAGTAACAACATGATGTCCTTCACATCAACAACGCAAGGACCTCTCCTATTATAAGTCGCGTCCAAACTATCTTATAGCCGCTGGTGCTTAATGCCGAATACGACTGTCAGGAAATCCACGTTTACTAAGTCCCACGCGGCGTGTCCCATGAAGGAAAAGGTCATCGATCCATGCATGCCCTCCAACCTGGTATCGCCATCAGTTCTGTATAAGTTTACTCATCGAAACACCTTGAACCCCCGCTGCTCTATCACTACGTATCCTCGACGACATGCGCGGTGGTATCTATCAATTCATCAATCTGTGTAGTGGCACGGCGTTGGAGATGACTGCCGACCACGTTCTCGTTGGTACCACTGCACAGAGTTATATATCGCTATCCGAGTCGCAGCTGATGTAAAATCATCCCAGGCAATCCCAAGAACGATAGTGATGGCCAAAAGGTAAGCAGCAACACCCCGTGATAAGTTAATGATTGAGTGATTTGTCCTTTGTGGATCCAGTGGGCAGTTGTACCATCCGGGCCAGGTTACACAATTTGCAATCTTCGAACTAAGATGTATTTGTCGCTTGCCGAAATCAAGCAAGGTGGCCCTGTTGTCGCAACGCACTTTCCTGCTGCTTGGGACATCTTAGAGCTCTCCGTGGGCGATCCAAAATTCACCGTGTATGAGTGGGTGGCTTTCGCTGTTGTTTGCAGTACATATTGATTCAACATCGGTGGCTCAGGTTCTTTTGGCCTTTGACGCCTTTTATGCTTGATCTAGAGGGGGGGTCGACAGCTCCAAGGACACGGGTGCGTCAGATGGGCGCTACTCATTCTCACCATGTCTTTCGGGGTTGGTTGACTCCCGCCGCTTGTTCTGCCAGGTTCAAATCTTTACAGAAGTCGGTGTACCTCCGGAACACCGGAAATTTAGGCAATGGAAGGCCATCAGTGTGGACGGGGACTTGGGTGGCGTCGCAGATAACGGTTTAACTGTGACCAAAACAACAACTACCACGACCACAACGGTCCAGAGGGTTGCTCGAGGCGCCCTACTGACTGATATCCCTGAGTGTCATTCCTGTGTGATGCGTAGCCAGTGAAAGGCACGGGGGCTAGATTGTTAGATTCCTTGAGGCGAGGAATTGGTAGCTCCAATTGTACATGCGCAATTGTATAGTAGCACCCCTCGCTGTGACTGCTGCGAAATCTGGACTCTGGAATCTGAGACAAGCACTCGTCTTTCTGAGCCTTCTCCGCAGTTCTACAACTGCCACTCCTTGGAACGGACGTTATTCTCTGACGCAAATACCCAAGATATCTATGGAGGGTGCTTATAGCAAAAGGAATGATTATTGGTGGTCCAATGGTGCTAATTAAAGCAGAGGTATGCATGGGCAAAAAGGAACACGTAAGACTGCATTAAGAGGGAATCGAACCCCCGGCGGGTCGATGGCAACGACCCAGGTTACCACTACCCCATTAATGCGATTTCTTGGGACGACGCATAAGGCAAGGATATGTCGCTGCAGAACTTTCTCTCCCTTCCTCGAGTACTGGTGACTCCAATACTTGTGGCCCCAAGACCTTTCCATGCTAAACGCGGATAAGACAAATTTCAATGTTCAATGATGCTGTTCTATGTACGGCAAGTACATAGTCACGCGCATCGTGAATCACTACTAGTCGACTCAGTACAGACTCCAGTTGATCAAATGGGAGCTTTTTTGACGGCGGACTCTTCGGAAACACGCGAACATTTACTAACACGTACACTTTGGCTGGTTTGCTCGTTCCTTGTTCCACTGAAGACCTGCATTTTCCGCATCGCGATGTCTGGAGGGAGGCGCGTGCCACGTGATGCACGACTTCTGAAACGGTCCGATCGATCAATAGTGTTCCGCTGTGTTGCCAGTGTGAGAGCCGAGCTTCACGCTATGGTCGCCAGCCATCCTTTATTTAGGTGAGTTCGCTGTTATATTGGTCCACTCACCCGCACACCCTCATCTATGTTCATATTGTGCTCACGCTGAAGAGAAGCTTTCCCAACTTCTAAACCAGATCGAAACTGTCACCTGGTCGTGCTGCACGCAGGAAGTCCCCGCTTTGAGTCCTCAAACACTTGTCATGTGTATGGCTTTCATCTCCCGGTCAACCGCATCGTAACAAGAAGCGAATCACGAAATTTATCCATACCTGTTCTCCCTGAGACTTAAAGAGCCGCTAACGAAGATGGATTCGCCAATTGACCTATTAGGCGGTCGCCTCTGGGCCTCTCTTTTTGCCCTATCCCATCTGCTACTTGACCTTCTACCATACTCCATTCAAATGTTATTCAGACGACTCTACTGTCTTGTAACGGTTGCGACCTGTGTGTCGGTCACACACTCAGCCCCTCCTGGATTCCCAAGCTCTGGGAATGGCCTTTGGTATACTGCACCAGGCTCAGTATGGGCGCAGGAACTGCTCCCAATCGGCAACGGATACTTGGCTGGTATGTACCAGTTATTTGCGATATATCTCATGCCTAAGAAGTACGCTGTTTGCAGCCATGCTGCCTGGTGGTACGTCGCAGGAGTCGACTCAGCTCAACATCGAGTCTCTCTGGTCCGGCGGACCTTTCCAGGATCCTGTGAGTATAAGGGAACCCCTGTAGCTTGTAGTGTGTGTTCGTCAAGCACGCTCCCCCACATGGGCGAAATATGGCGAGAAGTCTATTGCGATCGCAAACTGACGCGTTATATAGACATATAATGGTGGCAATAGCATGCCGTCGCAGCAGACGCAACTGGCCGAGGACATGCAGAGCATTCGTCAGACTATTTTCTCTAGCCCGAATGGCACGATCAATAGTAAGTATCAATATATACAAATCTGTAGCTTCCCAGGTGGAACTCATGTTATCGCGAAGACATTGAGGAGATCATGGCAGATGCTGGCGCGTATGGTGAGTAAGATCCAGTTCGTTGCGCGCTCCTGCTCACACGCGCTACGCTATACTTGCCTCTCATTTCTCCGGGCGGCCCGCTTTAAGGCTCGTATGCCGGCGCGGGGTATTTGCTGGCGACATTGGACACCTCGGGCGTAGTAACAAATTACGGGAGGTGGTTGGACCTCGACGAAGCGGTCTCTCGCACTACTTGGTCTCAGGGCGGTGCGACTTTCCTTCGGTAAATTTATCCAGTGTTGTGGCTTAGGGCAGCTGACCAAATGAACTATCAGAGAGACATTTTGCTCGCACCCCCTCCAGGCTTGTGTGCAATATGTGAACTCTACGGCCAAGACTCTTCCATCGCTCACCTACGCGTATTCCGTCGATGCTGAAACTGGCCTTCCCGTTCCTAACGTCACCTGCTTTGACAACTCAACGTTGAGTATCAGGAACTATGTCTACAACCCTGGCATGCTCTACGAGATCCTCGTTCAAGTCGAGGCACCTGGAGGTAGCGTGTCATGTTCTGTAGTCCCTGGTTCGACCACCCCCAACGCCACGCTTACCGTGACTGGGGCGTCTGATGCATGGATCACTTGGGTCGGTGATACGAACTACGACATGGCAGCGGGCAATACCGCGGCCAACTACTCGTTCCAAGGCCCCGACCCTCACAGCACCCTTGTTGCCCTTCTCTCCTCAGCAGGTCTCGTTTCCAAGACCTACAGCTCCATTCTCGAGCAACACATCGCGGATTACAACTCAATCATCAGCCCGTTCTCGCTCTCGCTTGGACAGACCCCTGACTTGGACACACCTACGGATCAAATTGTTGCTTCATATCAGACCTACGTCGGAAACGCGTACTTGGAATGGGTGGTGTTTAATTATGGAAGGTACTTATTGACTAGCAGTGCTAGAGGGACTTTGCCGGCGAATTTGCAAGGCAAGTGGGCCGATGGTTCGTCCAATGCTTGGGGAGCCGGTGAGTATCTTCCTCATCACGAGGTCTCGCAATGTTGACACAAGTCATACCGAACAGATTATCGTGAGTGCGATGCGATGACATCTGTCCAAATCGTGTAACCATTCTGTCAGACTCCAACATCAACATTCAAATGAACTACTGGTTTGCTGAAATGTCCAATATGAATGTTGTTGGACCGCTCTTCGATTACTTCGAGGTATGTTGTTGGCCTTCTTGGAGAGAATGGCACAGTTTAGCTGTCTCCAGAATACTTGGGCTCCCCGCGGCGCTTATACCGCTTGGGTTCTATACAATATCAGTTCAGGATGGGTGACGCATGACGAGGTCAGTTTGAACTCCTTGTCTTGTTCCTTGACACATATTGACTCCCGTTGACCTAGATGAATGTGAGCCTTTGCATCGATCTACCGTCGAGCTAGATTGAAATCGTTGTGGGATATGCAGATCTTCGGACATACCGGCATGAAGCTCAGTGGGAACTCAGCACAGTGGGCGGACTATCCTGGTATGAAGCTGGTTCTCCTCGTACCGTTACTTCTGTCTCATAATGATCCAAGAATCGAATGCATGGATGGTGTGTCTCCGTCTACTGACCAGTGGCGCCCGGGCACTCTTGTGCTCATGCGATGCTCACAGATGATTCACGCCTGGGACCACTTTGATTATACTAACGATGTCACATGGTGGAAGGCTCAGGGGTGGCCGCTTGTTAAGGTGGGCTAGAAGACTCATCTCGCAAAGGGGACTTACCAATGTAAATCTTCCCAACAGGCGGTTGCAAGCTTCCACTTGGAGAAGCTCATCGAAGACTTGCACTTTAATGACTCAACCCTCGTGACTGCACCTTGCAATTCCCCCGAGCAAGTTCCCATTACCTTTGGTATGTTCGGCATTGGGCGCTCTACGAAATGGTGACTAAAAGGATAATAGGCTGTGCCCACGCCCAACAACTCATCTGGCAGTTGTTCAACGCGATCGAGAAAGGCTTCGCTGCCGCTGGCGATACCGATACTGAGTTCCTCGATGGTATGTTTGTGCGTATATACCTTACATCTTGCTCATGAAGGTCGCCAGCCGTGCTCGCGAAGCGCGAACAGATGGACAAGGGCCTTCGCATCGGTTGGTGGGGTCAGCTGCAAGGTTAGTTATCCCCTCTTTCGACTGACTGCCGTATGCCGAATCTTCTATTGCTTGGTTGCAGAGTGGAAAGTCGACATGGATTCGCCGACCGATACCCACCGTCACCTCAGTCACTTGATAGGTGTATGTATTCGTCTCTTACAATCCCTATGAACCAGCTTATCAAGCCTAATAGCTATATCCTGGATACGCGATCGCCTCTTATTCCCCTGTTTTACAAGGTGGACTCACTGTGAACGGAACTTTCATGAACTATACCAAGGAGCAAGTCCTAACCGCAGCTGAAACCAGCCTGCTCCACAGAGGTAATGGAACTGGTCCCGATGCCGATTCAGGCTGGGAGAAGGTTTGGAGAGCTGCTGGATGGGCGCAGCTCGGCAACGAAAGCGAATATTATAAGGAGCTTACTGTGCGTGTTCTATCTGTGTTGTTATGCATGGTGTCTCATTTACCATCGCCTTAGTACGCCATTGAGAGGAACTTCGCCTCGAACTTGTTTGACCTTTATACCCCCGGATCTACTGTTTTCCAGATTGACGCAAACTTCGGGTTTCCCGCTGCAGTCCTGGTTAGTAGTAAGGCCAACTTTCAGATCCTTATGCTAATTCCTCACCAATAGCACGGATTGTTGCAAGCACCAGATGTAGCCAATATCAACGTCCCACTCCAAGTGACGCTCTTACCAGCCTTGCCACCCACCTGGTCGTCTGGTGAGATCAAAGGCGCACGAATCCGCGGAGGAATCACCCTCGACTTCGCCTGGAGCGGCGGAAAGCTCACTTCGGCAGTCTTCACCGTCGACAATGATGTTGCTGGACGGGAGAGAGACGTCGTGGTGAACTCCGGCGGTCGCGTCGTAGGACAATTCAGGAGCAACGCTGGATCCCTGGTAAACCTCTCATTCTGATCGTGCAGGAATTTACCAGGTACTTTGAATGTTCGAAGGAGTGTATAATATGTGTATCATAACGATCAGCTGTCGAACAGTGGCCGAATTGTAAATTGAATTAGTGTGTACAAACTTACGACAGGCCTTACCATGAGCACTTCATCGGTGACACGAATTCTCGCCCGCTTCTCAATTCAGCCTTATCATATCAATCTGCTGGAATGTGAAACCAGCGACTTAACGGATATCACTGGCCCACAGATTACCAGTCTGATATCAATGGGTCTGGGCCACGTCGAGTTTGGTCACAGTGGTATATTCAAGCTAGCCACTCTACATTATTATACTCCCCTGCGCAATGAGCGCATCGGAGGCCAGCGGTTGAATCATTGAATGTCAGCCTGAGTCGACTGCTGGCCAGCTGCGTCTGTGACACAGTTGATTAGTTGAAGGTAACCTTCTCCCTCCCTTCCCATTGCACGAGCACGAAGAGGTGACCCAAGAACACGGTGCGCTCTGGAGTGATGCTACAATGTCATGTAAGCAATTTTTTGACGTTCGTGTTACAATCGGAGAGGATGAAGATCCGTCAACAGCTTCGTAAAGACACACTCACCGATACCATTAGGATATTATCCTCCGACAACATCACTGCGTCCCAATCATCATCCACGCGCGGCAGCCCAACATATCCAATCCTTCCCGGGAGACTTGTCTCGACATTACCCGTAAACGGAAAATAGTAACTCGTGATGATCACGTTGGGTACCGTCCCATGCCACCGACGGTACCGTTGCGGGCCAGCATCCGAGGTCGACTCGTCTGTACTAATGGGATGCTTTGTGACCGGCAGCCATCCTGCTCGAGCCGCATATGGGTTGAAGTCATAAACGTGTGCTGACTTGAGGTTGCCAGACCGAGTACGGGACCCGAGAACTTGGATAAGCTTCGTTCCGGAGGTGTACCAGACCCAGGTTGGGGAGGGCTCGATGCAGAGGATGGAGGCGCCTTGAGGATCCCACGAAGTCCACGGGATAAGGTTGGATGGGGGTGAGGCAGCAGTGCTTGGCGAGAGAGTGCTTGGCGAGGTTCTATTTTCTCCCCCGACCCCGCCACTAACCCCACTTAGAGCTTGAACGATGTCCGCTTGGGCGATGAACGTGGACCTTCTCGCCAACAGAACTGCACACCGAATCCTCGGAGGCTCACCAGCGTTATTGGTCCTAACGCGCAATGTAACAACGTACAAGCGCTGGTTCTTCGATGGTCCGAATGGCGCTGAAACTGGCGGGTGAGAGGTAAGCTCGGATCGAATGTCAATAGCTGTGATGACTGTGGATGCTTGTAGCGTAGGGAGCAAGAGCCTACAGATATACGGAATATCTACGGAGGACAACGGGCGAGAGTGGACATTGAGCGAAGTCTTATTATTCGTGCTGGAGAAGTCGGGGTGATAGTGGCGGCATTTAGCAACGCTGAGGATGTCGAGTGTTGGTTGTTGAGGGGTCGGCACCATGGCCACGAGGACGAGATCTTCGTCGATGAAGGAGAAAGAGCGACATTCGTGACATCGTACAAACTAAAAGCTCCTTAGCTATATTTCTGCAAAGTAAGGAAGGGGAAGGAGAAGCCATCGACCAACTCTCGATCTCCGGTTTGCCAGTTCCATACAACGAGATCGCTTGGGCCCGACGCGCCGCCATCGCGACCGTCTATGAACAAGATGCCCACGTAACATCCACAAATCTGAATAATGAATTCGGGATCTCGCCATGAGTTCAAACGATGAGGTGAATGTGTTATCAGGGTGGAGGAAGGCAGTGGATGGACCTTCCCAGTGGAAAACGAGCGTAGGTGGATATTGCAAGTTTGATCACTGGGTCTACAGAGAGGGTACAGATGTCAGCCATCGTCACTCTCCAGATCAAGATGGCGTAGAATGCGCTCATCTGGCTCGGGCGAAAGGATAATCGAACGTACATGTGCCCGACAACTTCTAAGCAAACGAGCAAATCCTGCGAGACGTCAAAGTTGAATTCCCGGATATGAAACTCGACCTTGACAGTCCATCGTTTTTCAAAGATGCCCTTTATCCTGCATGGTAGCTGAACGAAGGAGACGACGCGGCCTTCAGTCCTGCCTACGACTTGCGCGAGGACACCGCCCGAAAGTTGCAGAGACCCTCCGCGTTCGAGCGGTACCTCTTCGGCGTTCGACCACAGCATCTCTTGCCAAGCCTGGTTGTATGACCATAAGACTTGCAAACGATCGCGTTCTTGCAATTCACAGCCTGTTCGATTTCCGGCATCTTCCATGCAGGACGCGAACAGCTCGATCTTGTAGAGCAGGTGCGTGCTCTCAGAGATGAGGGCGTGAAACAGCTTACAGACCTGGGAACGAGAGAAGCGTTAGAAAGTATCAAACGGAGGATCCTAGGAGAGGCCAGCACTGACCTGGTCACATTGTAAGAGTGATGGAACGTCGAAATGGTCAAAGACTTTAGCTATAAGCTCGTTGGGGAGTAGATAGAACATTGTTCTCAGTAGAACGCATGGGCAGAAAGATCATAATCAATCAACAAGTACCCGCAACCGATAGGTCGTCCTAGCAAACGATATCAGGTGCTGGAGGCTGGAGCGACGGGCACGTCAAACGTCAAGATTGCCGGGAGAAATAGTGTCACTTGGATTCAAGTTGCTCGGAGCCTGACCTCGTCTCTGTCACTGGCAGGCAATCAGCATCAGAATAAAAAGCATGCCATTTGTTAGAGGCCTCGAGGAACATTTGAACGAGTAATGTAATGTGCTAGACGGACGCCCTAGGGCTAGTTCATGATCAGTCCGAACCGGGCTGTCAGAAGGATACAGAGGCGGCGCAGGTAGATGTTAATTTTTTCTTTTAGTACTTGCCTAGATCTGGGAAAGTTGGTATGCGACACTTTGTCCGGTCCAGTCGGACAGCGTAGTGCCTCCATCGACTCACAAGGATGTGTACCGCCAGGTCTGAAAAAGGGGAGTAGGTACGCGAAGCAAAGTGAACAAATTTCCGTAAACCCTTAGACATTCCGCCCCTCCAGGCAACATCCAGACGTTGGAATTAGTCAAGCTTGGGTGTGCCCGAGTCCCTAAGGCCTCAAGTATGTAACTTAGGTTGTTCCGAATCAACCCTCTATACAATGAGGCAAGGCAGAGAGTCAGGTTCTCTGCGATCGGAACTTTAAGCTTCAAGTATATTACCACATCACTGGTCACAGTGATCAGCAGTTGATCACCTCGCACCTGGCGCGGTGGACAAAAACTTCGTGCAAAACACATGTTCACAGCCATGGTTCATGAATTCATAACACGGTCGGGTCTGGCTAACCGCCGATCGCCGACAGGCATGCCTGCCAAATGACCTCAGTTCCCTTGGATGAAGAATTGAGGCTGTTAGAGCGAGTAATCGGGCATCTTTACTAACGTTTAGCAGCTGTCCGATTATTGGGATTGAAAGAGTAGATATCCGAGTGCGAGTGCGCTGCAGAGCCACGGAAAGCAAGGAGAGGTACTAGCTCAGGTTGATCTCAGGTGACGATGACAATTCAAATCAAACCGACGACTTTGGGGGATTGGCAGGAACATTGACCCCGATCAACTCAAGCGCTGGTGGGAGTAATTTTTGCTGTTCACCTGCGAGGCGGTGCACACGCATCGCCGTCTATCGCTCGATAATGATCCAGTCCCTTCGTCAGGTAGGATCACCAGGAGGGTACTGAAGGCGTACTATGCGCCCAAAACGCCAAACGTACAGTCTCGAGCACCGCCCCCATCGGGGCACCACGTCAAGTTGTAGTACCTGCCGAGTCGTTGATCAGTGGACTTGGCGGGTTCATTCTTCATGATGAACCTACTTGTATACTATCACTACCACTCGTAGG
>KN839869.1:127214-157637 GCA_000827185.1 Hydnomerulius pinastri MD-312 | reverse complement strand
TTTCGATGAGTGTTCAATGACCGAATCATCCGAACCCGTCAAGCTGTCATGATCAGGAACTGTCACCCTGTGTTCCTTGCCAAGAAAATATCTTTGCCGCAATCATTTCAGTGACTCCAAGAAGGCAGCCAAGATGTTCTTACATACCCTACGCAACCTAGGCGCTTTCCTCTGCCTTTATAACGCGGGCATTTAACCCTCAGGACACCAGTGATTTCAGCTCCCTCAGAACCAACAACATGCTGCGCCTCTTCTGCATCCTGTCTTTGCTGCTGTCCATTCAGTTGGTCTTCGCAGACGAGCCCGCTTCACGTTTGGCGCGTCAGCATAGCGCGGCCTCGACGCCGCATGTCCTCTCCGCCCTCTTGGTTCGTAGGGCCAAATTCGTGCTGAGGGACAACGGCGATGGTTGTGAAAACGGATGGCGTAAGTGTATTTTCCATGTTATCATGACGCTCCTCGAGCTTACTGCATCCAGACGTCTGTTCCAACTACCCTGATGCCTGTGCTCCCGATGGCAGCTTCTGCGTATGTCCAACATCCTGACAGGGCTGACTTCCATGGCTCACCTCTTCTTTAGTGCAGCGAGCTCGGTAACTGCCCTAACGACTCCAACGTGCGTTTTGCCTCTCGTCTTGCATTATTTGTGCTGACCTTGCTAATCTATAGTGCTTTGGCTCGGACCAGTGAGATCGGCCTCCTTGGCACTGTCTCTCAATTCTAATTATATTTTGCAGGTGCTGCCCGAAGACTGCACAGACTTGTGGTGGCAACTACTGCTGTGATTCTGGCGCTACATGCTGCAGCGACAACAATGGATGCTGCGATCCTGGTTATAACTGCTGCAACGATTCCTTCGGTGGATGTAAGTGCCATTTTGCAAAGATTAAAGAACATCCCGCTGATAGTCATGCAGGTTGCCCTGACGGTTCAACTTGTACGGTCGGAAGCGACACCTGCTCGGCTGGCGGTAGCATCGGTGGAGGCAGCACTGGAGGTGGAAGTGGAGGAGGCTCTAGTAGCCCCTCTGTCCCGCCAGCGACTACTACCCCCACTAAGTCGACTGCCTCTGCCTCTGCACCTGCGCCAACCTTCAACCCCCCGACAATTGGCGGTCCGTCGAGCTCTACTACGTCTTCGGGCGCGCCCACGTTCTCATCTCCCAGCTCTGGCGGAACCACTTCTGGCAGTAGCTCCGGATTGGGTGGTGAGTTACAAATGATAGGTCCCAGCATTCTGTGACTGATCGTGTATCGTAAGGCGGCACTGGTGGTGCTTCACATAACATTGCCGTTATGTCGACTTGGCAAGCCGCTGGTCTTGCAGCGATCGTTGGCGTGCCTGTCCTCCGCGGAGTCGTCAACTTTTTCTGAGAGGCCATGTCGTAAGAGGACGCTCGCAGACTTTTTCCCCTTCGTTACGCATTACTAACTCATATGTTGATACATGGACTGATGTTGTAGTTGGGAGGTTGTTGGTAATAGTACTATTATACCTATCGCTGTCCGAGTATATCGAGGCAGTTTTGTGATATTATACCACTTGTGTGGCCATATACACGTCCGAAGCAGATGAGCTGCCTGATCTTGTTTGGGTCACAAGAGGTCACTTGAAGAGGTGTGGGATGTTTCGTGATTTGAACGTCTAAGGGTAGGATCTGGTAGGGATACACGGTAATGGTGCTTGGCTTGTATAGGTTACAGGGTAATGGTGATATCCGAGTCTATTGTACCTGGAACCTGCGTCTATCCGATCATAGTAATACAAATGCTACAGTGAGGCTATGGTCCATCAGATGGTCTTGGCTTGTTGGCAGAGGCGCATGTGTGACATTGTGTCAAACGTCGTACTAGGCAATGATACGGTCAGTTAACATGATGAGCGCCTACTTGTGGTTTTTCCGAACCTTGAGAACTTTAGAGACGGGGAGTCCTCCCTCTGTCAACCAGGTCAGTGGCTTAGTATCATGACGGACATTGCTTAGGTTCACCAATCTCCATTCGCGGCGGAGGGAAACGGATATTCTTCAAGCTGAAGATCGCCTGAATGATCTCAGGCGCCACCTACGGGTATGCAAGATAAGCGCTAGGTCATTACGACACGCGGCTGATGAAGACTCACCGCTGAAAAAATCTCCCGGGATAAGAGGCTTGGGTGGCTTCAGTTGACATTCGAAGATCTTGGAGAATGCTCTCACCCCTTTTGTCTGTGAATTTCCACTTCTCGACCTCCGATGACAAGACACGGGGGCAATGGCTGTAGGACACTATCAGAATGACCATTTCCCTCTTTTGAAAGTACCACTCACCCCATCGAGAACTTGACCAAGCTAGATAACAGTGAATGAATAGTTGCTCAACATGAACCTGAGATACATACATCGAGTCTACGAGCTGCTTTTCTGTTAGCTTATTAGTATCAGGGAGAAGAGGGAGACGTACACAAGGCCCTATCTATGAAGTTCAGGATGTCGTCTGTGCGGTCTTTTGTAGCGTCAGTGCACAGCTCGATAAGTTTCTGCATCTCCTCCTTCCGATTTGGCTGAGAGTAATACTCCACCACGGAAGCGAGGGCAGCGGAAAATAGCAGCGCTGACGGAACTGTCTCTTCAAAGATGCTGTAGGCGATGGTTGTGAGATCATAGTCCTTCGTGGCGGATAGGACTTTGGCAATCAATTGGTCGTTTTGTACGTTCCTGGCCATGACCGAAACCACCAGCAAGTCAGAGGCACCACCCAGAGAGATCTACGCAAAGGAACTTAGATTGGTCAATTGGCGCCCGGGAATGACGTACTATTCCATTACTATGTCTCGTCAGACGGTTCCGAAGGTAGTGCATTACCTCATTCGTGGCCTTGAGAGCGGCCTCGCGCACTGTCCAGTCATTGGCAAGGTCATAATTGAGGTATAAGTACCTGGAATGTGGTCAGTAGTGCCAGGTGGCAATGACTTGATTTTTCCTACATTGTGACGTCTGCGAATAATCTACGCCATTGCGTCACGGAGTGGCCTCCCCAGGCGCTATCGGCCGCGGTGATAGGCAGTCCGAGCTGCATCAGACATGAGCAAACGTATTGTTTTAATCGGGAGCGCACATGCTCACGATGAAATTCGCGGCCCAGTGGATGGGAACGGCATTAAGGACGTCCTTGACAATATCTGCGGACCTGACATTGGCGCTATCCAAGAGGGATGACGTATTGATTAAATTCTGGACCAGAGCCGTGAAGGGTACGGCAGAGACGGTCTGCTTTATGATACACTTCCGCACCTAGAACAACATCAACCCTCTGTGCATCAGCGGTGCCGGGTTGCGACCTCACCTCCTCAAGATTGGAATCAATGCCTTTCGTAAGCTTCAAGAGTCGCTTTCCATAGATGTCCTGGAATCGGCCTTCCACAAAGGCATCGTCAGAGATATGGGAGCTCTTCTCAACAGTCTGCCCAGGTCTCGACCACTTGTAGGAATCGACCGTCTCCTGTGGTCGAGAGGCGATACGAGGGCGCATGAACTCAGGCGTCAAGAATGGAAAGTGTGCATAAGCCGAGCCAGCAGGGTATTGGGCTGGGAGAAGACCAAATAGGAGCTTAGTGAGCATTCCTCCATACGAGCCGTCTGCAGTGTTGACCATGCAGTACTGGTAACCCCAAGATGTTAGGTTGTACGCTGGGTAGAGTTAAGTCCAGGTGACTACAAACAGCAAAGGAATGAAACCGACGGGTGAAGTCAACTGTGAGGAAACGATCCCCACGAGTCAGACACACTGCGTCTGCCAGGATGGCGCGTGAGATAGTGTATCCTGGACAAAGACCGGCACCAGGGATCGGGGGTTTGGTTTCTTCAGCTTGCAAGCCCACCTGCGGAATGGCGGGGGTCAGCGACGTTTAGGCGCATAGGATAGTTACAGACGTGGAGCTCGAGATTATCGATGTCCCCGTATAGTTTTTCAGCTGCTAGCTGGAACAAGTTAGATGTGATTACTGAACATTGGATGCACTTTACGTGTATTTCGGGATCAGGATTCCACTCCCGGAAGGTCGCATATGCTACGAAACATTAGTCCTGGAGGTCAAGAGAGAACGAAGGTGCCTCACGCTTTAGGCCCATGAAGTTGCGAAACTCGTTAAGCTACAACTTATGAGTGTCGTAACAAGGTCTGATTCAAGACAGTAACTCACAGTGCAAACGCCCCACTTCCTTCCCTGCTCCATAGCTATAATCTCGACGACTCGCATCACGGCGGGACAACCTCTCGCACGAAAGGCACCAGCCCTTTCTTCAGTTGCATCCTGCAAGATGCGAGCAATGTCTTTATCAGCGAAGCTACCGTCGGCGCCTCGTTGCAACCTAGCCCGGCGTAACGTCAGGCTTTCGAAGATCACAGACGTAGAGACGACTTGCCCGTCAAATGTCCAAGTCTGAACGTCTGCAGAAGGAACGATCTTCTCTCTAATGACTTCTCGAAACTCTTTGGTGGACATCTAAGCGACCCTTGATCATGAGTGGGGGATCTTTGACGAAGGTGAAAAAGCCCTACCATTGTTGGGTCATGATCTTCAAAAAGCTCGCCGAACATCCCATTCAACCACTTTTCATCTCCCGCAGAGATAGACGAATGCCAGTGATAGAGCAAATTAAACTCTACGGAGACACTGTTCCCGTCTCCTCTTGGAGAAACTGCGTGCTCTGCGTCTCGGAACGGCTGTTGGAAGACGTGGTCAAATAACTGTTACGCAGGTTCGGCTCGTCATGCAATAGATAACTCACCTCAAGAGGGTTGAGACGCCATGTCAAACCATCCCTTACGAGCCCAAGGATGCCACCAACATAGTCTGCAAGGATGACCTGCATAAAGAAAGCCGTGTTTACTAGCCTCGCTCTGTGGAAAATCTCGTCGCATTGTGCGAGGCGAGCAATTTCTTCGTTCGGTGGAGGTGATGTATACGAACCCCGTTCGTTGAGGCTCAAAATCCTCTCGGCAATGTACTGTCGTCCAGTCAGTATGCATAATGTATCCTGGGTTAATATCAGTGAGCGCACGTTATGATGGCGGCTGAAAAGCACGGCAAGCGCGCAGACGGATGGTGGCATGAAGAGTAGACGGCTGTCTGCGAAAGCATCGTTCCAAATTTTACCTGATCCATCTTTTCTTCGCATGCTATCGACTTTTTGCTCGTTGGTCCCATAGATGATGCTCAAGTCGAGGTAACTACTCGTGTCGTTGATCGTCCAGTCGCGCGTGTTCGTGTTGAAGATGCTGTGGGTGATCAAATCTGCAAAGGCGAAAAAGAGGCTCGACAAGCCACCAGGATGTGGTACAAAGTCGTCGTTACGTCTGCGGAGAAGAGTATCGAAGACTAGTCCCGGATCCGGAAGAGATGAAGGTGTCTGGATATGCTTAGAAGGCACTGAGCGTGCATAAGGCTGTCCAGCCTGTCCGAGGGATGGGGAGAAGACATTGTTGTTGGATCCATCCACGCTTCGGAATGCATAATGCGCAATCTTCACTCTAGAACCAGCCGGTAAGTTAGGCTTGAAAGTAGAGAGAAATCCAGAGGGCGGGTGAGGAAGATCCTTATAGACTTGATAGATGCTGTGTGAGTCGAAGTCACTGCATCTTGACCCGAAGACGTACGCATGTCAATGATATACTGCTGCGCTTTCTTGGCGAAAGTTGAATCATCAGGAAGCCGAGACATGAGCACCAAAACCTTTTCGAGCTGGATCATCCTCTTAACGCGACCGTAACGAGTTCAAGCACATGGAGAAATCTTACAAGAAATTGCCTGTCATCAATATCACCATGAAGATTCCTAATAGCGTCTGCAAATGCAGGCTGAGAATGAATATTAATGTGAGTGCACTGGCAGATGCTCTCGAAACGTCAAAATGGTCTTACCAAATCGTGAATAGAGAGAGGTGGGCCCCGCCGAGCTATCTGTTCCAGGTCATGTATGCTGCGGGTGATGTACGCTACTGAAGGCGCCTTGCTACTCTGAACGCGCGAAAGCAGTGGCTCAAGCGCGCTCTGCAGCAGGTCCCAGCCCCGATAGAGAGTTGCTTGCTGTTGCATCGAGAGCTTTGCTACCAATGTAGCACTTCTATACGCTTCTTGCACAAAGGTTAAAGAACAAGGCAACGCAAAACCTCGGACTGGAGAAGAACTCTTGCACAATAGTACTGTTCGAACAACTCTCATGGCTCCGAGCATACCAAATACATTGGCATGCTAGAGGCTGCCTACCGACGTCAGACTCAGCGGGCTCGAATGCAAGCGGTGTGAGTGGCTAGGCCAGATATCAGATATTGCCCTGATCGTCCTGCCAGCCCCGAACCTTGAGCGCTTGAGCGCTTGAGCGTGCAGCTGAAGCTTAAAAGCTTAAGCGCTTAAGGCGGACGCATACTTCAGCGGCCTTTGGCGACAGTGGCCTGGGTGGCTGAGACTCCTAAATTCGGCAATACCCTGAGCCTGCAACATGCAACGCCCGTTCCAAGCTCGCTTCTCCATCTTACCATAATACCAACGTCGACTCCATGGGAGCAAAGTACGACTCGCGAAAGTTTGTCGATCTCATCCTTTCTTCAGCTTCTAAATGGGCCAATTGGGATCCACCAAGACCCATCAATGTCAGTACACATCGCCTTTCATTCGGATACACGCTCACTTGATGCGTACAGGTGGGTGATTATGGCAGCGTTAACAACGAAACGGGCGAGTTTATGTGGGAGGGAAATATCTACGGCGAATATTTCCAGGAACTGCTCGACAAGTCTCCTGGCCCCATCAAGATAGACCTAAAGGACCCAGCACTTCAGCCCGAGGTTTCAGAGGGGGATGACAAGATAATCATTAGTTCTTCTGGTGTCTATGCATCTGAAGCCAGATTAGCCGCCGAAGTGTAAGTACATCAGATACGCAAATCTTGTCCCAGCTAAAATTCTGCTCTCTCCAACTTTCTTAACAGCCTCCAAAGTGAGGCAAATGTTAGCCTCCGCTTCAACTTCGATTTCAGAGACAAAGGCGGGGCTGGCATGGTCCTGTACAAACCGCAGTACTCCTCATTTCCAAAAGACGAGCGCCTCACTAGCCTGTTAAAGACGGCGCGTGAGATCCTCAGAGGGAAGTGCATTGTAACAGAAGTCATTTCCTGCCCTGCATATCTGATCGTCTTGTCTGGACAGAGTAAGTTTCCTGCGCTTGGTTCCCCAGGGATTCAGTGCTGACAGCATTCGTAGAGGGCGAAAGATTTTCTGCTTCCCTTTCTGCCACGCGCACGGACCCAGTGGCCACCACTGACAGAGAGGCGAGGTTAGTGTGGTCCTGTGACAGTGTTCATGGTGTCTGTCGTTCTGGGAGCAGTACAAGTGCTATCTTCAACCCACTGTACAAGCTGACGCAGCCACGGCGGACCTCCTGGAATTTTACTTTTGGCCAACAAGGCAGCAATTCGGCGCTTGTGTAAGTCAGGTTTTGATTCCGCGCAGGAACAACAAGGCTAAGGTTTCATACTTCAGTGATTGGAGGCTGTCCGCCGGCCACGGGATGACGAGGTTGAAGAAATGGAGAGATATGATCCAGTACGTAGTGATGTTTTCAATATAAGGTGTATGTTGAGATATTCACCACAACAGACAATGGACGATGACTCTGGCTCAGACCGTGGGGTGGAATCCGACGAAGGCGGAGACCCAACGTAGGATGTGAGGGGAGGTCGGGGTGTCTTCGCAACTTCAGGTGCTCTAGGATGATGGCGGTTGAAATGCGCAGGGTGTCGTGATCCCAATGTACTGAGAGCTTTCGTGCGAATGAAAAGATGTACCATAACTGTTCATGTCGAAAAGGAAGCTCCGTGCCACTTACTGATAAGTGACATGAAAAAAAGAGGGTATATCTAACTGCGAGGTCGATCACGCTGTGAAATGAATAGACGGTCAGCCATGCGAGAGAGATCCTCCGAGTCGCCCCATCCAAACCTGGTCATGCCGCATATTCACGATGTCGAGCGGTATTCTCGCATACGAACTCTGCACATAGTCAAGCACGGGGGAGACTGCTCGTTCCGATTGACTGTCACTTTGGTTGCATGGAATGATCGATCAGCTTGAAGATGTCTCAATGGCTATCGACGGCGCTATATTCCTCTTCAGCTGAGTGTTGATTCGCTCGAACTGCTACTCTGGGTCGGGCGAGGACTCCGAGCGCAATGCAAACAAGTGGGAGGATCGATTGCGATCTCTTATCCTTCATTAACATCAGTAGATCGGTATGATACATACAATGGACGCAAATCGTCGAACGAAAGCCTGTCAGCCGTACTAAAAGGGCGTCAGCAATGTGAATTGGCGGTGCGATAGACCACTCTGAACTCACCATCATATAGATCATACTATCCCAATGTGAACGAACATCACTCTCTCTGGCAAGGGCACCTCCTCGTTAGCTAGCGATGTGACGGCCTTGTGCAAAGTTCCAGCAGCCATAGTACAGTCCATCGTGCCATCCTTGCAGAACTCCTTGTAAAAGGTCGACACAAATTGATATGTCATGCTATCACCGACACTCCACAGCGTCCCAATCACGCTCTTCACACCCACGAACTGCAGTCCTGCTGCTAGTTGAATTACCTCATCTGGAGCAGATAGAACACCCATAGCAGTCTCGCACGCGGAGAGGAACGCAAATTCGTGGCCGGATATGTCGGCATTGATGATGTCGAGGAGCGAGAGTGGGCCGTCGCGCATCGCAAAGTGAAATTGAAACGGCTCTTCGAGATCTTGTTTGCCATGGTAGGAGAGGTGGGACCGTTGATGATCTTGTAGCATACGAAGTACTTGTTGTTTCGTCGACTCAGAACTCGTGAGTTTCGCAAACAAAACAGGGGGCTTCGGAAGAAGCTTTTCGATCTGATCTAGCTCTGAGTCAACGAAATGGAGTGGCTTCAATGCTGTGAACGATGCGTCCAGTGCGGCTTGGCCAATGGCAGCAAATTTGATACCTGAGGTCGTCTTCGTATACGTGCGAGCCTTGATCAGCGTAAGGAGTGACGTGGTATATGATGAGACGAAGCGCCTTGAAAGCGCTTCATTACCTGCGGAGTGCAGTGGAAGAGCGTTGAAAAGTTATGTGGGACACCACCACTGCTTCCGTGCAAATCTTTTCAATTCACACACAACTGGGTGGATTACTTTCTTCCACAATTCGCCCATGACTTCCCCAAATGTATCGTAGTCTCCGGTAATCGTGATCATGATGCTTCAGTACGAGCTCAAGTATCTCTTGCAAGGCGATTTACAGTCGAAGATGAACCGGTGATCGCCTATGCAACACAATGATGACATCACAAGAAAACTTGCTCGCTAGCCTATCAGGATGATGACGGGCCCTTCGCGAGCTGCTTCACGAAGGTCTGCGAACAACGGCGGTAAGAGGAATCGAGAAAAGCCTTCAAAGGTCCTGATTTCCTCGACGACATTGTTCCATTCCTCGACTAGATCCCTGTGGTGCTGTGCCTCAGCCTCGATCGTAGTTACAGAACGGCCTTCGTCGAAAGATGTTTGATCAGGTCGGTTAAGCATAGCACCGAGATCCCGAAATCGCTTGACCAACATCTCTGCATGTGCATCGCGGGAGCGGAGATCGTCAAGTGATGTGCGAAAGCTGGCAATTTGAGCCCAGTGTAGAGCCCGGCCCTGCTCCAAGAGCTCCACAGCACAGCAAGCGTTGCCCTGACGAAGGGCACATGATGCAGCATCGACAGAGAGATCATGCGGGAGATGTTTCCGAGCCTGATGACGGGACAAGACTGATGTTGTTGTAGAGATATGAGAGCCTAGAAGTTGCAACGACAATGCATAAACGTCCAAAGCGGACGTGTTGATGTTCTTCTGCGTCGTTAACCCATTGTAGGCCGGCTAGCAGTCATTGCAGCAGGCCGGCAGGCGCACACTGGGCAGCCACCCTATAGTGATCCATGGCATCATTCAGATCCTGCGTGGTATGCTGACTTCGCCAGAGGGCAAGATGAATGTTGGCGAGAGTTACATGAGCATGCAGGTAGGTCGGGTGAGCGAGAGATTGCTGAGCCGCAGTGGAGCTGAGCTGAATTGCTTCCTTGAGGTCCTTCCTATCACCTCGCTGCGTGAATTGCGTGGACAGTGCATTCACAGAGTTGTTGAGTGAACTCGAACGGAGTGGATGACCCTCGGGCCTCAGCTGCAGTGCAATTCGGTGGTACTGGATTGCCTCGTCGAGGTCCTTCCTATCGCCTTGCTGTGTGAACTGTGTTGACATTGCATTCGCAAGGTTGTTGAGCTAAGATGAGCGGTCCGGGTGACCCTTAGGTATCAGCTGTAGTGCAACTCGGAGGTGCCGGATTGCCTCCTGGAGGTCCTTCCGATCACCTCCCTGCGTGAATCACATGGACAGTACATTCGCAAGGTTGCTAAGCGAAGATGAGCGATCCGGGTGACCCTCAGGTATCAGCTGCAGTGCAAGTCGGTGGTGCTGGATTGCCTCGTCGAGGTCCTTCACGTCACCTCGCTGCTCGAATCGCGTGGACAGTGCGTCCTGCATTCGTCCTTGCAGCTCGAAGCGCATCACAGGCGCTGCGATAATATTCTTCTGCAGTACAACCCATTCTCTCCCCTCCGGAACAAAACAACTTTCTGCACGAATGAACTGCGAAATAACATCCTCCAGAAGCCGCGGGTCATCTTGCTTTTGGCACTCTCGGAGCAAACGAACGGGTTCGTTCAATGATGATGGTAGCTGCCAGCTCCTAGATGAAGCTTGCGCTGAAACGCGGGAAACGGGAATGTCGTCCTCTCGGCTGTGACAGCTGAAAGCTATCACAAAGAGTACCGCTCTGTATGCATGACTCTCAGGCGGGCAAATGTCAAGGGCCCCCCACAGCAATTCCTCCGCTTCATCGGCGTCTGCGAGCGTGATATACCCTCGTCCACGAAAAAGAACCAAAATAGCGACGTTGAGAATGATGAGGGTACATGAGTGGTCATGATGATGAGGGGGACGAAGATCCAGTGCCTCTTGGAACAGAGAGATAGGCTCGTCCAGATCCCAAATGATGCATAAATGCGTATCTTCACTTCAGTAGATAGGTCCGATGGCCTGGATACTCGATCAGCAACGAGAAAAGAAGAGCGCACACAGCGTTCTCACAGACGGTGATATAGCAGGCGTCACAAACAGAAGGAGCAAGTTCTCTTTAAGTTCGATTCGAACAAACATGCTGCTCAACGTGTTGGGTGGCTTCTTGGTCCGTTTCACAGCCGAAGCCTCTTCTCAGTGAGGATCAGGTTGCTTGAAAAGAACCTCCTGGTTGCTCGGCTTCGCTGAGCCTCCCTCAAATCAAGCATAACGCGCCGAGGATTGTTCCGCTGGCGGGATGAGATTGGTGAGGAGGTCACGAGTCACAGCAAAATGCCGGGGGTCTCATACGCCCAGTTAAACCAGTTTGATCAATCACCAGGCCCTGGAAGAAGACAGGGGTGCCTTTCAATTCTGATTGGTAACGAAGCCCAGCCCAGTCGTCGGCTTGTTCTGAAGAGCCAGCATCAGTTGACTCCAGTGCTGGACTGTCTCTGGAAGGGTTCGAAACTCACGAACTTCGCGCCGACCGAAACAATTTGGATGAAGGCTTGGCTCGAAGTTAATAATTCCCGCGACGCTCTTCGCGTATCGTAATTGGCACTGCCCAGTGCCCATGAATGCTGCGCGGTCGGGTAAACTTGGGGTAATTAGTCAATAATTAATACCTTCGAAGTTCGAAGATCGCGAGTTTGTTTGTGCATGTTGAATTCTAAAGGCTTTGCCTTTCCAGGAAAAGGCAACCTTCAAGTTGTGGTGCCAGTGATGCTGCTTTTAGTTCAATCTCACTGTCACAGTAAGCAAGAACCTAAGTTGTGCTCTCTTGAGTCAGCTGCGATACCGTTGTGGATCCGGAATCTCCCGTCTCGCAAGGGAACACTTTCCAAGGACGAATACTATTCTTTTCAAGTTGTAAGAAGCCGAACGGCCTCCATTGAGAATCGAGATACATTCCGTCTCATTGAACTTGTAGTCCGCATGATCAATGCGCCAACGCTGGTACGCGCAGTCTTGTCACGCGCTAGGCATTCGGCTCGTCCCTCCTTCTGTCGACCTCTGTTAGCAAGCCCGTTCAGTACCAGCGAACCCAGGCCAAGCCGAACGAGACGTGGACAGGTTCGCGACTAACTCTACTCGGATTGTCATTTGGTCTTTTGATTCATTCCAATGTTACCTCAAGGAACTTTTATTAATAGAGCCATGCCCAGAAGACGATGTTCCTGAAGACATCTTCAATATTCCGCAAACCCAGTCACTCGAAAGACTTTCGCTGCGCCACGAAGTCGCTGAGCGTCTGTCAAATATTATCAGGGACAACTTTGGGAAACCGTACAAGGTGAAGCCATTCGGGAGCACGGTGTACATGCGCGGTTTTAGAGTAGTCAACCCTCGCGAAAACAAATCCAAAGGCGGAGACTTGGACTTGGTGATGCTCGTGAGTTTTAGGCTCGCATGACGGGCAACCTCATGCGACACAATCATGCTGATCGGAAGCGCAGGACTTGAAGCGACCGCGGGGCTTCTCACCCGATGTTGAGATTGCAAAGCTGCCGGGTGGGTGCTTGGACCATGATAATCCTTCGATGCGGGCGCCCTACCTAACTTGTTCTACCCGAAGGCGTTTATAACGTGTGGTAAGAGGATGGTAGTCCCTTCGGAATTGGGAGTTACTAACGCTCTCGTTGAGTGTAGGAAGCTTGCGGGAGCACTCCAACGAAACCGTTACACCAGCGTGCAGCCGATCCCAAAAGCCAATGTTCCAATAGGTAGACATGATCCTTTCTATTAACCTGTCCAGAGCTCCTTATGCTGCCTCATCCGCCCAGTGAAATTCTACGACCCCAGACTTAAGCTACATATGGATATCAACGTGAACGACCGTCTGGGGTTGATTAACAGCTACATGATACAGACTTACTGCGACCTCCTTCCGGGGCTGCGGTCTGTGATTGCAGCGATCAAACTCTGGGCGGGACCACTAGGACTAAACGCGCCGGGACAAGTGCGCGGGCGCCCAGTGACATTTAGCACGTACGCGTTGACGTTGATGACGCTCGGGTGGCTTCAGGTGAGATCCCGACTTAGAACGAATCGCGCTAGCGTTCTGACTTCTCTGTGTCCAGTCACGAGGGCTTGCACCATTTCTGCAAGACAATCTTGAAGCGCTCACTGGGAGGCCTGGAGAAACGTTATGGCTACGGACTTCGAAGAAGACCATTCGGACAGAGTGTGACGTACGATTCCGAAAGGCAACTATTGGGGATTTACGTCCTCCTCTAGACCTCCAAGCTACGATGCTCGATTGGTTCCAGTGAGATGCCTCCCTCATGCTTGCTATCGCGTCTAGTAACGATTTTGTCGATGATCCCACCCATAGCTTCTGGGGATACGAATACGAATTCAAGGACAACGTGATTGACGCCAAGGAAGGAGGCATTTATCCTCGTCCGTCTCTAGTGCAGCCTTCGCCTATTTCCAACGACTGGGAGGCAAACGTGGATAATCAAACTTTTGACGGTATAGATGACGATTTTGGTCTCAGATCAAGTGAGTCCATTGATGGTCCCGCGATGGATCTGCATGAGCACCCTTCCCCACACGAGCAACTCACCACTGAAGCCGATGGTCCTCCCGTGCCCGAGGAAGGAAAGACAAAGAAGACAAAGAAGACAAAGAAGCATTTCGCGCATGTACTCGAAAATTCCCCGATTCCGCACACTCTCCAAGGCCCGATCTGCGTCATCGATCCTTTCCACCGGAGAAAGGTAAGTCTGAAGCTCCCGTCTAACTCTGCCAATCTCACTCTATTTTTTTCTTCGCAATTGATAACCATTTATCCGATAGAACATAACCAAAAATATCTCTGCCAAAACCTTGAAAGACTTCTGCACTGAGTGCCAACGTTCGTGGGAGCGCTCAAAGGCGGGCACACCCATGTACGAGATTATCCAAGGGTTTGAGGCGTTTGAGGGTGTGGAGGAGCCGCGGGTGGACCTCCCAAAAGGGCCGGCTGGTTTGTTCACCGCGTCGGATTACTTATATAGATGATGCTAGATCTCCGCCTTCAGTCTCGGTAGACGCTTTCAATACTGTTTCCCAATTAATCCGAGTTCGCCACTGTATATCACTATATCAACTTATAACGGAAGGTCGAGTGTATCGCATCTACTCAGCGGCTTCCTACGATCAGTCAGTGGGGCAAAGGCCTTTCGAAGAATACTGCCGCCCACACCCAGCCTCCTTATATCCAGAAAGATTGAGGAACGCCACACTACGAAACAGACATATCGGCGTGGAGCTTCGAGCCAGCTCGGAGCCTGTGGTTGGCGATGATGGTGGTGAGTCTTAGGTGACGAACATTGGTTGAGCAGCAAACATAGCACCATCACGGACCTGTGATGCATTTCATACTTTGATTGCCGCGAGGGTCTCTTGCATGCCTGTTATAATACACTGCACGAGGGCACTGTGGTCTCCTTCATATGCCTGTGGTTCCCGATATGATATCAGTCAACTGGTAGCAGGTGTGCAGTGTCAGCGCACCTTATTGATGGCGAGGTGGTATTCTGGACGCTGGTTCAATGTCATCGATATTGGAGGATACCCATGCATCATGAGTGGGATGGATGCTATCAGCCGCGTCAACCGTCCATTCCCATCCTGGTAGATAGGTCATTTAAGTACCATCATAAAGGTGAAAGCTCCAAAAAAAAAAAGGTAAGGCATACCTCAAACGGATGACATCTGACAAGTACCAAGTGGATCCAGCTCGCTGTTGCGAAAGGGTTCCTCCATGATTTAATCCATTGCTGCAAAAGCAATGGTGGTTGACAGACGTCCCCCAGTATCTACAAACCAGGTGCTTACTTTGGCCATCTTGCAGAAATAATCCAACTCCTTATCAACTTGGGGAAACGGACAGCATTGCACCTTGTAGGTGCCTGCAACGATAACCGTCTTCCGGGTCACCGTGCGCGTCTCACCGGCTACGACGCAACGCCATGAATCACCATCGATAAATCTGTCGTTCTTCATGAGGCGTGCATGGATGCGACAAATCACCTCCCTGTCCAGCTGCTGAGGTCTCGCGACAATTGGTTTTAATAGCTCATATGCCTGGCGGAGCTTTCCAGTCAAAGCAAGAGGAGTGGGCAAGGACTACGAACCTCCAGTGTGTCGTGGAGGATATTTCTGATCTTTACAGGATCCTTCAAGGAACTTTCTGAACGCGCGTCGATCGCTTCGTCAGATATGCCATGCTGTACAAGACTTCGCGCGGACTACAAGAATAGACGAAGGTAAGTTGTAGCAAATCTGCGATTCCATTGACTTACTCCTTCGGTTAATAGAAAAGTACTCTCGACTTGGTTTGTCTCGATGGCGAGCATTATTGGATATCGCTTAAGCAGGTCGGATGCGTTCGACTCGAGGCTCAGTGCTTGCCAACTGTCGCGTACTTCTTCATGTCCCGTCGGACGATGAGGCAAGTCGGTAGGAAATTTGTGTTGGCTGGAAGGCTTCCATATCTGATGATATGATACTGATAGGGAAAGTGGGATAAGCGGCGTGCCGAGATGGTGAGGGCCGCGAAAGTTTACATTGCTCTGACGCAACCAAAGTTTCGCTGACTTTCTGATCGTCCAACATAGCGATCTGTTGAATGGTGTCGTCCAGGATCGCATCTACAATGTCCAGTTTTGACAAGATAGTTTGGACCTGGGGGCCTCATCGTTCAATTGTTGGGCGTAGGGTCAGACGGTGAGCGGTATATTCACCTTACGATATAGATATAAAGCCATCGAATAAGCCCCGCAGAGATGATATGATTCCGCTATCCGAACCAACAGAAACGGATGTGAGTCCGAATAATGCTGGATCAGTTCTTCGTAGAAGAGCATCTTCTCCTGGTCGTTAAGCCCGACAGGTATCGTTCGTAATGTCTCGAGATCTTGGGGAGACATGGTGCTCGGAGGTTCCTGTGAGCGTTATTAGATGCTAATAAACCTCTAGAGGCAAAACAAACGTTTAGGATTTGCGATTGGTAGGCCATGGTGGTGAGCAAGCGGTGAGATAGAAAGTCGAAGGGCTCGGACTACTAGCTTCAAATTGTCACTAGCGTGACTACTACCAGGCACACCCTGGACCCCTAACGTGCCTAGCGCCACCGAAACCCCCTCGCCAGAGTCTGCTAGTAGGCTACTGGCACTGCTACACCATCGTCTTGTGTCGATAAACCACACCGGAAGTCAGCTGCACTACGCGAACGTAGATTTGTGCCAGTACCTCCGAATTGCGAATCCAGAGCACAAACCAGAACAGGGGACCTTGTAGATCAGAATGAATTCCGAATGTATGGGTAGCTACATGATAAAAATCTAGGAGTAGCGTTATAACAGGATCCAAATATGTGTCGTCCACTGCAGAGTACTGGTTGGTTTCAGCAAGTGCTGGAGCTCCTAATTGCCCATACCTCATCCCGAGCTTCTTCATGCTAGCGCACGCGTCCTATTCGTCACAAGCCCCGGTGGCGCTACCGGTCGGCTACACGGTTTTGCCGCGGTTTGCATAATGCCTACCGCCTGCCACGCTATCGAAAAAATTACACGATACAACCGACAGCCCCCGGTTAGCGGGAGAACAACGGTCAATCAAGCAGTGCCTTATTATCCATACTCATATTCTTGAGCGTAGCTGACAGTGGATAGAAGCTGACATTCGCAAGTTGGCGTACGAGCCGTAGGTATACCTGTAATGATTAGTGGCGGATATCGTGATACGGTGAACAAATGGCAGGCTGTCTCCCACTTTCTACCCAAATATACTACACCTGTTTCTCACTTGAATATCAGTAAGCTGGCTGTCGAGAGGGAAGACCGCTTCGGATGAGGTGGTTAAGCAATAATACAGGATCTAGAGGAAAATACAATGTCAGGGTTGACAACTTAGGGGTTTGCGAACGCACCAGGACAGCTAAAGCCTACGACTACATTTCTGGCGTCAGGAGCGAGCAATTAATAAAAAAAATTCGACATACCACCAGCGTACTAGCGGCTGAGATCAGCACCGCGGTCGCCAAGGGTGACGAAAGCAAAACGGCCTTCACGGTTCGCAGCTCGGAGAGCTGTGCATTAAGATCGCTGGCCGAGTATGCGGTAGCCGTGCCGCGAGGAATCCGTCTGTTGACAGCAGAAATTGCACCGTAGGATTACATATGATAACGAAGGTCGGGGACTACCAACTGTTTCACCACAGGAGCCATCACTTGGGACCCTCTTTATTAGCCATCATGGCTGGGCGTAACATCAGTCAGACATAACGGTGAATTTCTAGAGCGCAGCAGGTGACCCCAGTGATTAGAGTACAAAGGGCGTGTCCAAGGATAATCGTGAAGAATAGCTGAGATAACAACATGTCTACATGACAACGCAACACGAGTTTTGCTGTAAGATTCGTTAGCGATGGGCCAGCCCAATATGGGAGGATGTAAGACCAACCTTCTTAGCTGTCTTATAGAACATCTTGCTCTGAGCAGAGAGTGCGTTGGATCGCTCCACGAGATTGTCCAACTTCTCTCCTCGCTGCAGGACCGACTCGATCGTCTTGTGCTAGAGAGCGGGATATGTCAGGGCAAAGTAAGACGGATGCTAAGGATCAAGCATACCAGCACAATCTTCGTCTCATCCAGTTCTTGTTGTACTCTCATAATGGTATCTGCTTGCCGAGGATCCTGATACTTGGTAATGTACGTCTGGATATCGGGGAAAGAAATTGCAGAAGGGTTTGAGAAGGCGGATTGAGGAACTTTGGCAATAAATTCATCCAGGATCTTCGTCAGGAGCGAGAAGGCAGGTCGAACAGGGTATTCTTGGTCAGTAATGATGATGGCTAGCCAACAAAACGTGGTAAGTATGGCGTTTATTGTAAGACGAACGGCTCACCGGCAAGCTGCTCCGCTCCGCCACGATTATATACGTGTGCAGTGTAGTTGTTCTCCTGTACACTCTGACGTTGGCCCTGAGGCGTTCTGTCTACGACTGTCTTGGTGAAGAATGTCAAGAACTCGGAGACTGAGCCTCTCTGGTAAAATGAGAAGCTGGAGACATCGGAAGCCGTGCTGAGAACTGTGCCTGGTGACGACGGGGGTGCGAGAACGACAGATAGCGAGAAGACCTTCATTGTTGAGCTGGTTGTTGGTGGTGGTGTTGAAGGAGCAGAACGAAACGCAACGTCGCGGCCGTGGATTACATGTTGCGGTTATTAGTGTTGTCTATTGCTGCCGATACAGCCTCTCTTAGACACTATCGCTCCGCTAGAGGATGGTATGTCTCTAGTTACTGCTGGCCTCTGGATTTCCTGTGTCTGGCTCATTATCCACGGCGTAAAATATTCATCGAGGCGGTCTAAACCATTATTACCGTTCTCGCACGGACGTAGACCAACTACCGAGGTCACCGTCAAGAATTTTAATCTTCGTCTCAAGACACAAGCTTTCAACGAGCTTCACGAGACATTATGCTCTCGATTTTCTTCTAATGATTGTCGTCTCTTGAAGCTGATGCTTGTGTGGCTTTATGACCTGGGGAGCATCGTGAGCATCGCCGGCATGCTAACTGCGCTGGGCCTGCTTCTGTGGACTACTGTAGCACTTTCCCGCTCTGTCTTTCAGACACAGAGTACGTATGTTCGGAGTGCTACTATATTAGCAAAACGGGGACTGGAATATGTCGACAATGCTATTCCCTCCATTGCGCCTGCGAACGACGCATTGGCCGTCAACCCGATCGTAAGTCACTCCTACCTTTTAGGCGGTAATACCCCATCCAACTATCTTATCCGGCCTCTCTAACTGGGTGCTTTGTAGATACCTGGAGTGACTGTGCCACTCAGTCACCTCCCCTTAATTATTCTGGCACTATGTGTAAGCCAAATCGTCCACGAAGCCGGGCATGCCATTACTGCAGCGCTGTGAGCTGGCTCATTAGGAATTGCACATTTGTGAAATTGACAGGGCAAATAGACATCGTATACCAATGCTCTCTTCCGGTGTCTCCGTGACTTTGATCCTGCCTGCAGCCTTTGTTGTTCTTCCTTCTGCACGATTGGAGGAGTTGCTTCCTCGTGATCGCCTGCGGGTGGTGGCTGGTGGCTGTTTCCACAATTTCGCGTTCTGGTGCTTGCTCTTTCTCGCAGCATGGTCCGGATTTGGGCCTGTATTCGCATCGCTCCTGTTCCAAGATGTTTCCTCCTCGGGGAAAGTCATCGCTGGTATTGACTATGTAGGTGCACTCTGTCTGCTGAGATGTCCTGCTTACTCAGTCCGTGTAGGATTCACCATTGATGGCGCACATACCCGTCGGAGCACTGATCACTCAATTGGATGACGTTCAAATGGGTTCGGTTGGCCTCGCGGTAAAAGGAAATCCCTGGGATGATTACTTGCTTGGGCCGTCTTCTGCCCCCAGTCGCGGGTGGTGTGTTGATAGCTTTTTTTTGAGTAATGTAACGAGTGAGTACTCGAATGAGCATGGCTTACCTTTGATTTTTGGTTGACTAATTGAAATATAGCAGCCACAGAGTGCATTTCCATCGGACTACAATCATGTTTTGTATCAAAGGAAGATCCGAGTGTGCAGTACAGCTTAGACCCTGTACCCATCTTCACGGGAAGCACGTCACGATGCGGTTCTCAGACTGAGTGTGCTCCAGTTGCCTCTTGCGTTGTACCTCGCAGTGATCAGCAACTACTGCGAATCGCCCTCGTGTTGGACTTGACGGACGGCGAGGGCGAGGAAGTCATAGTGTGGAAGGGACCTAAAAGGGAGATCTGGCAACAAGGTCTGTGTTGGTTGTTGGGCCGTTGTGAGCGGACGTGAACTCTAACATTCTTATAGTGGAAGTTAGTAACTTGAGACCTCGTTTCCCGTTTATCTCGATCAGGCTTCCAAACGTCGCCTCCAACTTCTTCGAGTGCGTAATCTTCCTCATTCATACGAGATACATACATTCATCCCAGAGCTGTTTATAGATACCTGAAAATGACGAATCTCTCCCTGTACATCGTCAACATGCTCCCTTTACCAGCACTAGACGGTTCGCAACTACTTATCGTTCTCTTAGAGCTTCTGTTCAGTCGGACCAGCGGAGGACCTGGAAGCATCGACCTTGAGGGCCTCGGTGATCGACGCCGCCCGTCTCAAGGCAGTAGGGCACAAAGAGCGTGTAGGGCATTCCTCAGTATGAGTACGGTCGTTCTGGTTTCGCTTTGTGCGCTCTTGAGTGTAGTGAAATGGATGAAGAACTGACCATTTTGGTGGGCGCAGCTACTGAAGACTGGCGGGAGAGTGAAGAACCACGAAGATGCTGATCAGGAGATTAGTGATTACCGTTTTGTTGGGGTGGGACGCCACTGCAACTGTGCACCCGAAGCTGGGAGCACTTTTCGACTTATGCAGCAACCAGACTGACATTCGGGAAGTTGACAGGGAGCCCCGAGGAGAGAGGAAGGCTGATCAGGGAGTGCTGCTAAGGCCTCAGGGCCTGTACTAGTGCAAGCATTCTGTTGCAGCCGAGGATCCGGAATTGGAGGGTGGACGCACTGCGCAGCCCCACCATACCCATTCGTTTTCGGCTCACATTGGCACTATCAGAGATGGAAAACAATGTGGAGTTAGCGCCAGCGTCAGGCTCAGGCTCTGGCATGAAGAATATTAATGAAAAGCGGTGAGTGTTCACCCATCGTAGTGGTGCGATCAAACGAAACGACACTAAGGCTAAGCGCTAAGCAGCAACGCTGCCAACACAATGAGACAAGATCGAGCCAGGGCCCATCACCCATCGCATTCAAGTTAAAGTGCGTTACTCATCTCCGCTCAGTTCATTCCAATAACGCCATGACTGATGCCTGACCCCTTCAGATTCTTTGCGCCGCCAGTGAAGTCTGCTGATTTCGTACCCTCACGAACGTGTTCTTCGCGAACACCTTCGGCCAACGAGGCTTCATCATCGTACTGGAGGTCCATTTCATTTCCCATGTTCCTCTTTCGGTACTGCCAACTCCCTTACTCCACCTTCGACGGCCTCATTGTCTCCAATTACCGCAGAACTCGGGGGCACATGATATGGGTAACGTGTTTGCCTCGTGTTCGCTCCATACTGTTCTAGTTGTGTGCTGTTGTGTTCAGCGCTCCCTTTGATATAATATCCCGGTCGATTCCTACTGCCTCCCTCATCACCCACTACTCTACCATCCTCTCGAGCAAACAACCGAAACTTCGGTTGGATGAAACCAGCCAGTGTCTACGAAAGTCCGTACGCGGATGACTGCCGTGCTAAGACAGTCGTGCCCGACCAACGGGTAATCATCAGTGGGGTCGCTGAGTGGAACGATCTCGTCGATCTGTGAGAACGCTGTGCGCGCTCTTCTTTCCTCATTGCTGATCGAGTATCCAGGCCCTCGGACGTATCCACTGAAGTGAAGATTCGCACTTATGCGTCACTCGAGTCGGGTTATACGCTTAGACAAGGAGAGCTCCTTCGCAAGTCTTCCGTTACCGTCGCCGAGTTACTTGAACGCAGTCGCAGTTCCTGCCGTAAGTTTGCACCTCACATCTTCTCTACAACCGATGTTCACCCTGGACTACAACCCGTTCAGCTTCGCTCAACAACCTTGCTTCTGCACTGTCGACGCGATTCGAGCAGCGAGGTGATGGGAAGGACCTCGACGAGGCAATCCAGCACCACCGAGTCGCACTGCAGCTGTTGCCCGAGGGTCGCCCGGATCGCTCAACTTCGCTCAACAACCTTGCCAATGCACTGTCCACGCGATTCGAGCAGCGAGGTGATGGGAATGATCTCGACGAGGCCATCCAGCACTCCCAAGTTTCACTGCAGCTGAGGCCCGAGCGTCACTCACTTCGCCCACCCTCGCTGAACAACCATGCTGACGCGATTTACTTCCATGGTGTATTACCAATCCACGCATACTAACATCGTCAATGCATTCGAACGATCTGTGCAACATGGACGTGAGATGGTCGTCATTCATACTTCCGTTTTACACACATTGCACCCCCTCTCCTGCGAACCCAGCACAGTGGAAGCCTAGTGGCCCACGACATGACATCACCGGGTCCAACTTACATACACATACGCATACGCACACACATATGGTTCCTTTGTCGTTTACCACCACAGCCTGTCCTTCATAGTTCTTTATACACGTCGTCGTCCCGTTAGTTCGCGTGTTTCAGTGTTTCCCGCCGGCGTTCGCCCAGCGGGGTTCCACTCAGCACCTGTGTGGATCGAATGGGTTTACACTCAGTTGGATAGGATATGGCGCTGTCAATGCCTAACTTTGAGCCATCGATGGCTCTATACAAACTAGCTGGCCGTCGGCACCGCAGTCGCGACATTAAACCCTCCATCATCCTAAACCATCAGACGTAAAAGGGGCCCATTTCAAGTTCACCCTAGATTGATTGTCCTATATCGTGTCAGATTTCACATCCTAATCGTCTGGACTCAATCTTTCTCCATAGCCTGTCGGATGACTGCCTCAAGATACACCCTACATAGAAACATGGATGCGTACTGGATCATGCCTCTCCACTCTCGTCATCGAGGATGTCCCACGTGCGGCGGAGGACCTCCCATCTGTGAAGTACCAAGCCTTGGCGTCGCAGTTCCTGCACAGATACACACCCGACTTACACAAGGGACTCGCTCCATGACCCGCTGCCTCGATGGTCAAGCTCCAAAATACACCCCCAGACGGTCCGTCGAGGCTGCATCAGGTCCTACAGGGGTTCGAAGACCAGGACGACATATACCATGCATCATGTCGGAGGACCCCGCTGACCCAGCCTCTGTGCTAATGGTGGCCACTGGGTCGATGTAGAAAGGGGTGCAGAAATAGGTTTGCTATCTTCGTATGTGCTCGTCTTTCTTGGGGAGTGAGGTGTAGCGCGGCTTGTACAGGACCAGGCCAGCCCCGCCTTTGTCCCTGAAGTCGAAGTTGACGCGATGCCTTCACCTCGGAGTCCGCGTTTTTCTCGTGATGACCTCGTACCGGACTTTATCGTCAACTTCGTCTCCGTCGCCCTACCACCATACATTCCCCGAAAAGCCAGCCTGCCACAAATGCAATGCAAGCAACTGCGTCTGTTGTTCTCTTCGAGTATCGTGGTATCGGTAGTCTGCGGCGCACGCGCTGCTTCTTTGGGGAGATTACGATCTGTGTCTGTGTGGTTGGTTCTCCCAGCTGCAGCCCCAGAAAGAAAGCAAACACGCACCATGACGTTATAATCCTCCGTATCGAGCCCTTCAAGAGACTCGTTGTGCCCCAGCTGCTCCCGCGGACTACGAGGGTCTTTTTGGAGGGGTTGAATAGGCGCTGGGTGCCCGGGTGGTGTTCCTCGTGGGGGGATGTATTAGAATGTACCTACGGCTGGTTGCGGGTGTCATTGGTTGCGGGAGGAGGGAGGAACATGTGTTAGAATTGAAACATGGGAGCGTAGAGCGCAAGGCGTAAAGGGAGAATGGAGCGGACATGTGATTGGCGTCATAAGTCCTGTGCTGGGGTCATTCGAAAGGCCGAGGAGCGCGGCAGTACGGGTGGGATAGGAAGAGAAGAGAATAGGAGGACGTGAAGGAAGGGAATAGTCAAGGGCACACCTCCAACGATGGCAACGAGTGTCACCCTTGCTAGAATCTGCAAGAACCCTCTCCATTTATGGCATTGGCGCAGGTGATGGGGATGTCTAACAGGTGTAGAGCGATGTGCATCACCTCCTGGCACTCTCACGCTGTACTCACCGAGCCAATGCCAGCAACAGTTGCTGCAACACCAATTAGGTCGTCGAGATCAGTGGTTGGCGATTTGCCGGGATGGGACGCATGAGATGGATGGATGGAGCTGCTTTTCTTGCTAAGACGTCCATCACGGCGAGTGCGATGGAAAGCACAGCAAGCTCAAAGACGGAGACAGCAGTGGATCTCTGCGACGAAGCAAGTGCCAATATCCAGCAGTAGCCCATGCAAAACAAAGTTACCATAAGCTCGAACCTATTTACTAGAATAAGTACGGTTATGATAGTGCACCAGGTGCCCTTCTGCGACGAAACAAAGTGAGCGTTGGAGGGTTGGTGATGTGACTGTGATGTGAGTGAAGCTTTGAAGGTCGGCCGTCATGTCATTCGTCCCCAGGCTGCCCCTACAGTGAACTAGACAACGTGACTCGGAGCAGAGGCCAACTGTTGTCCAACTGCACAGAAGTTGTGCCGAACACAAAATGAGAGGAGGGGTACAGTGTGCACAAACACATTGCAGGTGTCAGAGCAAATTGAAAGAAAGTGCGTCAGTTGACATGAAGAGATGCAATGGGCCACCGGGAAAGGACTAGAATGCGAGGGGGATTCAGAAGTCACAGTGGTGCTGAGTTAGGCATCGTGTTGCGCAGGTGTTGCGCAGCTTCCATCAGATGGGCCAACCGAATGGTCTTGTACTACCAGTACAGAGAGAATTGAGCCAATTTGCGCCTTGTCACTGCAATTGTCCACCCGGAGCTTGCACCACTGACGTTCCAGTCTTCCAGAAGTTCACAGGGAGCGCCGATGAGAGGGGAAGGCACAGCAAGGTGCAGACCCTAACCAACATCGACCCAGCCCCACCACAACTCAACTATTCCATCATTCCCGGCTCACATCACTATCGGAAATGGAAAACAAGGTAGAGTCAGCGTCAGTGCCAGTTCAGGCTCTGATACGAAGAATGAAAGAACGATGAGTGTTCGCCCATCGCAGTGATGCGATCAAACGAAACGACACCAAGGCTCAGCGCTAAGCGCTAAGCAGCAACGCCGACACATGAGACAAGATCCAGCCAGCGCCAATCACCATCGCATTAAAGTGCGTCACTCATTTCCACCCAGTGCATTCCATGACCGTGATGCCTGACTACTTCAGATTCTCAGCACCGCCAGTGAAGTCTGCTTCCCTCGTGCCCTCACGAACGTGTTCTTCGCGAACAGATCCAGCTAACGAGGCTTCATCATCGGAATGGAGGCGCATACCCACCGCCCTGCTGCTTCCCTCGCATTCTCTATTCCCCAGTATAGATCGTCGTGGCAAGCTACTCCATCGACACGTCCGACAGCCTCATTTTATCTAATTACTGCAGAACTCGAAGGCACATGGTGCGAATAATATGTTCGCCTCATGTTCATTTCATACTGTTCTAGCTGTGTGCTGCTGTGTGTTAAGCAGACCTATACTGCCTCCCTCAAACCTCCCGTCACTCGCTACACTACCATCCTCTCGAGCAAACCGCGAATACTTCGATCAGATGAAACCAGCCAGTATATACGAAAATCACCCCAATCATAACTCCGGTGCTGAGGCACGCGTGTTCCCCGGAGCGTTCGAGTCGTCCGAGACGGAGTACCTTTCCGTTACAGAGAATAAGTACCTGAAATACGTCCAGGAGGTCCTGCAGTCAGTGTTTATTTGTCTCACCACCGATGTCTCCCTCTGACGTGTCGTTTCTGCAGCTATGTCATTGCCTGGGTCTGCATTAGCATCGGTGTGGTCAACATGATTGGGTTGTGGTATGGCTGGAACAAGAACTACGATGAGATTGTCAAACATATCGTCATGTACGTATACGTCAGCTTGCATGTTCCCCGCAAGTTTTAACGTCTTTGTTGTCCGTATAGATCAGGCCTATTGATCTCACTTGCCACAATGCTCTCGGCGCTTGCCGAGGGCAGCGTTTACTCGGGGACGAGCACGTCTATCATCATCGCCACCTTAGTGGTTGCACTCCTCTTCGCCGTCCCGTTCATCGCCTACCAGGGCATCTTCTCATTGAAGGGGCTGAAGAAGAACGACGATCAAGCAGTTGGAGAACAGCTCGCAGGTAAAGATGATGAAGCAGTCGGAGAACAGCCCGCCAGCCAACATGGAGGGGAGCAAGGCAATACCTACGAAAGTCCGCCTACGGATGATTTCAGTGCTGAGGCCGACGTGCCCGATCAACGAGTAGCCATTACAAGTGCGTAACTCGAGTGCGCATCCGGCCGCTAGTATATTCACATCTTCCTCGCAGACCTCAAGGCCATGCATGTCGCTGCTGGCCTCCGACGAATTCCTGCTGGATTCTACGTCAGCATATCCATCGGGAACGATCATCGGAAAACAACGAACAAACCCGCTTGTCCAATTAATGGGGTCACTGAGTGGAACGATCTCATCGATTTGTAAGAACGCTGTGCGCGCTCTTCTTTTCTCGTTGCTAAGGGAGTATACAGGCCCTCGGACCTGTCCTCTGAAGTGAAGATACGCATTTATGCGTCGTTTGAGTTGGGTTATACGCTCGGACAAGGAGAGCTCCTTCGCAAGTTCTCCATTACCGTCGGCGAGTTACTTGAACGCAGTCGCGGTTCCCGCCGTAAGTTTGCACCTCATACTTGATCTTCAACGGATGTTCACTCTGGACCACAGCTATTGTCTTCAGCGCAAGGGAGGGAGAGGTCGTGTCCCCATGTTCTTCCCTGGAGGTAATGGTGAAAGTGCTATTACCTTCAGACGACGTTCTTTGCCGTCCAACTGCGGTTTGTGATCTTCGAGCCTTCTGATACCGCAGGGTAACTGACATTCACGTAGACACGTGTCGAGACAAGACCCCATGAGGAGCTATTCCTTGCTCAGGCTACGGATGTGGGGCACAACCACATGCACCACTACTACAAGGATCGCCAAGAGTCCCGCTTGGATCAAGCCATGAGAGAATTCAAGCGCGTGGTCGATCGTTGTCCCTCCGACCACCCCGGTCGTAGCGCAGCGCTGTCGAACTTGGCTATGGCAAAATTCATCAGCTGCCAAGCGCGGGAAGCCTACCTGGATCTGGACGAACCTATCTCTTTGTTCCAAGAGGCACTGGCCCTGCGCCTGCCTCATCATCCTGACCATTCATGTACCCTGATCAATCTCAGCATCGCTCTTTTGGCCCGTTTTCGTGGACGAGGGCATATCACGCTGGCGGACGCCGACGAAGCGGAGGAATTGCTGTGGGAGGCCCTGGATATTTGCCCTCCTGAGAGCCATGCATACAGAGCAGCGCTCGTTGTAATCGCTTTCAGCTGTCACATCCGAGAGGACAACCTGCCTGTCCCCCGCGTTTCATCGCAAGCCTCGTCGAGCAATTGGCGGCTACCATCCTCTTTGAACGAACTCGCACGTTTGCTTGAAGAGTGCCAGACGCGCGATGATCCACAGCTTCTGGATGATGTCATTGCGCAGCTCCTTGTTGCCGAGAACTATTTTGTTGCGGAGGGGCAAGAATGGCGTGTGCTACAGAGCAATCTTATTGCAGCCTTCCATATGCGCTTTAAGCGGCAAGGACGAGTGCAAGACCTCGAGGAATCGATCCAACGTGGGCGAGCTATCAGCCTAAGCTATCCCAATGACTTCGTAATATTGAACAACCTTGCAAATACGCTGTCCACGCGATACGAGCAGCGAGGTGATGGGAAGGACCTCGACGAGGCAATCCAGCACCACCGAGTTGCACTGCAGCTGGTACCTGGGGGTCACCCGTATCACTCATCTTCACTCAACAACCTTGCGCATGCACTGTTCATGCGATTCAAGCAGCGAGGCGATGGGAAGGACCTCGACGAGGCAATCCAGCACCACCGAGATGCACTGCAGCTGATACCTGAGGGTCACGCACTCCGTTCGGGTTCACTCAGCAATCTTGCCAATGCACTGTCCGCGCGATTTGAGCAGCGCGGTGATGGGAAGGACCTTGACGAGGCAATCCAGCACCACCGAGTTGCACTGCAGCTGAGGCCTGAGGGTCACTTGGATCGCTTTGCTTCGCTCAACAATCTTGCTGCTGCACTGTCTATGCAATTCACGCAGCGAGGTGATGGGAAGGATCTCGACGAGGCAATCCGGCATCACCGAGTTGCACTGCAGCTGATGCATGAGGGTCACCCGGATCGCGTAGCTTCGCTCAACAACCTTGCTTCTGTACTGTTCACGCGGTTCAAGCAGCGAGGTGATGGGAAGGACCTCGACGAGGCAATCCAGCACCACCAAGTTGTGCTGCGGCTAATGCCTGAGGGTCACCCGCTCCGTTCGGGTTCGCTTAACAACCTTGCCAATGCACTGTCCGCGCGACTTGAGCAGCGAGGTAATAGGGTGGACCTTGACGAAGCAATCCGGCACCATCGAGTTGCACTGCGGCTGACCCCTGAGGGTCACCTGGATCGCTCATCTTTGCTCAACAGCCTTGCATGTGCACTGTTCATGCAATTTGAGCAGCGAGGTGATGGGAAAGACCTCGACGAGGCCGTCCAGCACTACCGACTTGCACTGCAGCTGACCTCTGAGGGTTGTGCACTCCATTCCGTTTTGCTCAACAACCTTGCAAATGCACTGTTCACGCGATTCGAGCATCGAGGTGATGGGAAGGATCTCGACGAAGCAATCCAGCACCACCGAGTTGCACTGCAGCTGACCCCTGAGGGTCACCTGGATCGCTCATCTTCACTTAACAACCTTGCTTGCGCATTGTTCATGCGATGCGAGCGGCGAGGTGATGGGAAGGACCTTGATGAGGCAATCCAGCACCACCGAGCCGCACTGCAGCTGATACCTGACGGTCACCCGGAGCACTCATCTTTACTCAACAACCTTGCGAATGCACTGTTCACGCGATTCAAGCAGCGACGTGATGGGAAGGACCTCGACGAGGCAATCCAGCACCACCGAGATGCACTGCAGCTGATACCTGAGTGTCATCCACTCCGTTCGGGTTCACTCAACAACCTTGCCAATGCATTGTCCATGCGATTCGAGCAGCGAGGTGACGGGAAGGACCTCGACGATGCAATCCAGCGCCTCCGAGTTGCATTGCAGCTGAGGCCTGAGGGTCACCTGGATCGCTTAGCTTCGCTCAACGACCTCGCTGCTGCATTGACCACGCAATTCACGCAGCGGGGTGATGGGAAGGATCTTGATGAAGCAATTCAGCTCAGCTCCACTGCGGCTGAGCAATCTCTTGCTCACCCAGCCCACCTGTATTCTCACGTAAATCTTGCCAGAATTCATCTTGCCCTCTGGCGAAGTCATCATACTGCGCAGGACCTGGATGATGCCATGGACCATTACAGGGTGGCTGCCCAGTGTGCACCTGCTGGCCTGCTACGACGTCTACAATCCAGCCTACAGTGGGTTAAAGATGCAGAAGAACATCAACATACTTCTGCTTTAGACGCTTATGCACAGTCATTGCAGCTACTAGACTCTCATATCTCCGCGACAACATCAGTCTCATCGCGCCATCAGGCGAGGAAACTTTTCCCACAAGATCTCTCTGTCAATGCTGCTTCATGCGCCCTTCGTCGGGGCGATGTTTGCTGTGCTGTGGAGCTCTTGGAGCAGGGCCGGGCTCTGCACTGGGCCCAAATTTCCCGCTTTCGCACATCACTTGATGATCTCCACTCCCGCGATCCACGCGCAGAGGTGTTGGTCAAGCGATTTCGGGATCTCAGTGTTATGCTGAACAGACCAGCTCAAACATCACACGACAAAAGTCGTTCCATCACCACAGTCGAGGCTGAAGCACAGCACTACAGAGATCTAGTCGAAGAATGGAACAAGGTCGTCGAAGAAATCAGGACCTTCGAGGGATTTTCTCGATTCCTCTTACCGCCATTGTTCGCAGACCTTCGTGAAGCCGCTTGCGAAGGGCCGATCATCATCCTGAATGCGAGCAAGTTTTCCTGTGATGCCATCATTGTGTTGCATAGGCGATCACTGGTTCATCTTCGACTGGGGATCACCTCGGAAGAGATACGTGACCTTGTCGTGAATCTTCTCCAGAACATTCACCGTGTCCATGGAGAATATGATACATTCGAGGGCGTCATGGGCAAATTGTGGCAGAAGGCGATCCACCCAGTCGTGCGTGAATTGAAAAGATTTGCGCGGAAGGACTCTCGAATATGGTGGTGTCCCACGTCACTTTTCACCGCCCTTCCACTACACTCCGCAGGCGAATACGAACGTGCCAGTGGCAGTCAAGTGTTGTCAAAGCTCTTCGTCTCATCATATACCCCATCACTTGTTGCGCTAAGCAAGGCTCGCACGCATCCGAAGACGACCTCCGGTATCAAATTTGCTGCCATTGGCCAAGCGAAGCCATCGTTCGGGTCATGGAAACCACTCAATTACGTGCATCCGGAGGTGGAAGAGATAGAAAAGCTTCTACCCAAGTCCCCTGTTCTGTTTACGAAGCTCACGAGTTCCGA
>KN839869.1:107854-127114 GCA_000827185.1 Hydnomerulius pinastri MD-312 | reverse complement strand
CTCAATTACGTGCATCCGGAGGTGGAAGAGATAGAAAAGCTTCTACCCAAGTCCCCTGTTCTGTTTACGAAGCTCACGAGTTCCGAATCGACGCAGCAACAAGCACTCCGTACGTTACAAAATCACCAATGGTTCCACCTATCCTGCCATGGCAAACAAGATCTCGAAGAGCCGTTTCAATCTCACTTCGCGATGCGCGACGGCCCACTCTCGCTCCTCGACATCATCAATGCCGACATATCCGGCCATGAATTTGCGTTCCTCTCTGCCTGCGAGACTGCTATGGGTGATCTATCCGCTCCAGATGAGGTAATTCACCTGGCAGCGGGGCTGCAGTTCATGGGGGTGAAGAGCGTCATTGGAACGCTGTGGAGTGTCGGTGATAAGGTGGCATATGATCTTGTGTCGGCCTTCTACAAGGAGTTCTGCAAGGATGGCGCCATTGACTGTACTATGGCTGCTCGAGCTTTGCACAAGGCCGTCGCATTGCTAGCTCACGACGTGCCCCTGGAAGCGCAAGCGATGTTCATTCATATCGGATTATAATTTATACGATGGTGAGTCGTGAGTGTTATATCCCACCACGTATGCACACTGCTGAGACCCCTTTAGTGCAGTTGACCGGATTTTGTCCAACGATTTACTTGCAATGTATATTCCCGATCTACGAATATTAACCTCACCATCAACTTGATCGATTTGTGCAACAGAGGTGAGATGGTCGTAATTGACACTCCCATTTTATATACATTGCGCCCCCTCTCCTCGCCGAACCCAGCGCAGCACTGGATCGAATGGGTTCACACTCGCCGATCAGCTGATCAATAAGACAGGGCGATGTCGATACCCGATGAGCCAGGTTGATCAATGGCTTCATACAAACTAGCTGACCGTCGTTGGATCCAGCCGTCTCCCTCACGTTTGACTATGTGTGCAGATTTTATATGCGAGAATTACGCCAGACATTGGGCATATGCGGGCGTGATTAGGATTTGACGGGGTAAGGATCTCTTTCGCATGCCTCACCATCTTACCACTTGTACTGCGTGATCGACCTCGTAGTGGGTAGACGTTCTGTTTTCACTCCATCTGGCAGTAAGTTGCAAGAAGTCACCTTTTTGGACATGAACCGTACATCTTTTCTCGTGCGAAGTCTTTCTGAATCAGCACACCGCGGTCACGACATTAAAACCATCCATCGTCCTAAACCACCAGATGTAGAGGGGGGCATCACAAGTTCACCCCAAATCGATCATTGTCCTAGATCGTGTCTTTTCCCTGCTCAGATTCCACCTGCCAATCATCTGGACTCAATCTTCCTCCATTGCCTGCCGGATGAGTGCCTCAATATACACCCTACATAGAAACATGGAGACGTACTGGGTGATACCCTCCACTCTCGTCATCAAGGACATCCCATAGACAGCGGCGGAGTGTGCGGGTCCAGCACACGCGTTCATTCCTGGCCGACGTCACTATCAAAGCCCGAAAACAAGTGGGTTAGCATCAGCGTCAGTTCAGGTTCAGATACGAAGAATGAAAGCAAGAACAGGGAAATAAGAAGGCAAAAGCAAGACGATGAGACGGGTCATGGGTCAAAACAACAAGCCAACCAATCTCATGCGTAGTGAAGCGATCAAACGACACGACACTCAGGCGTCAACGCCAGCGCCGACACCGATAGGACAACACCAGAATACACCAGCCAGCGCCCATCACCCATCACCCATCGCGGTGAAAACGCGCACATAGTCACCCTCAACCTAGCACCAGCCAAGCCAGCACGAAGTGTCAGGGATATACGACAACGCACACAGCCTTAGCGTGCGTCGCCACCGGGCATCGTCCATGCATCGCGTACAGAGCGGAGGAAACTGCGATGTATCCCCAGAAAATGCCAAGGCCCGGGCATCGCAAGGGGTGTGTGCTTCGGAGGTGAAGAAGACATCTCTGAAATCGTCCCCAGCGCAAACCGCCGGGAGCGACACATCCTGAGGACCGAAGACCGAGCCCCCAAAACACCCAGGAACCCTGAAACACCGACCACCCAAAAATGAGGCCCAAATAAACAGGAAAAACGCGCACTCCCCGACCAGTCGCCCGATTCCGGAGCGAGAAAAGCGTGCTCAGATACGCGCTCCGCCAGGACAAGATACCAGGTAGCGCGCATATTCAGGAATCAAGGATGGAAGACCACGTGAGTGAGGGAATGAAAACGAATAGTCGGAAACGCGCACTTCCCCCCAAAAAATAAGCAAATCATCAATCGCCTTGTCACTCCTGATGTACACCAACGATCCCTGATGCGAATGATGGAACGACTTCAGCTTGATCCTCTCGATCTTTCGCTTAATGGTTTCTGTTTCTGTTGTTGCTTCATCCGTTACTTCTTCTCCTTCAACCTTGGTGTTTGTCAGTTGTTGGAGTTTGTTCTCAAGGCATCCCGCTTCACGATCAACTTGAGCATGCGCGCGAGGTATGCACCTTATTAGGACGCGACCTGACCAGTGGGCGCGTACAAAGTCGTGGTGCAGTCTTCGATTGCGAAGATGGAGGGGGCGCCCAGCATCCGGAGGTGAACTGCATGCACCGCATCATTAGCAGACAATTCCGCCGGGAAACAAAGCGTGAAGGGAACAAAAAACATAGAAGCAGGACCACCCACCATCAATAACCAATCCCCTCTTATTCATCTGCTCCACTAACCTACAGTCTACCTCCTCTTCGGGGGCGTCTTTGGGCTTGAGGAGCACCGATGAGAGGGTCACGCCTTTCACCTGCCAAGGCGTCAGCCGTAAGCTCTTCTACCGTTCGCCCCATCCATAGGATACGAAGAGAGCGGAAAAGGAAAGAAAAAGGGAATGGAGCACTGACTATGGTCCCAGTCATGATCTCAATCCTACTCTCTTTGAATGTCCGCTCCGTAAACTGGATCAGCTTCTTGCTGAACATCGGCAGCACGGAGGGGAGAGCTTCGACGAAGGTGAGGCCCATGTAGGGGTGGTGTTCAGGGTACCGGTTCTGTATGTCTTCCTGTCTTCGTTAGGATTTTCGATTCGTGCCATTTCAGGTGTAGAGGGGTTTCGGGTATGGAGGGGTTTCGTTTTGGGTCGGATAAGGTGGGGATCGAGACATAGGAGCGAGGACGCGTCGAGGGAACGTTAACAATACCCCCGACACGCTTGATAACACAAACGCACCTCAAGGAAATCATGCAGTTCACCTGTAAGCTCGATACCAGTCGGTCCTCCGCCTACCACGACCTACGCACCCCATTCGCGAGGAAACGTATCGGAAGTTGCGGTGCAATGTGATGGAGAGGGTAAGATTAGAAAGCACGAACAAACATGAGAACGAAAGCGAGACAAGAGTGAGGGGCAGACGCACCATATGCAACAACCGCTCCTCCTCCTCGCTGGTCCCTGGGAACGCAGCCGCCTCGATGCAACCCAAGAACTGCCTCTGCCTCTAGTTCCGCAGGGTTTACAAATCAGCTCTTCCAACGTTCCTCCTCTCACTCCTTCCCAAAAACTAAAGTAAAACGTCTCCCCATCGAAGAATCCCAAAAACGCGTACTCACCACCTCAGCATCCTCCTTCATAAAAGGCGCATGCTGCTTCACCCCCGGAATGCTAACCGTCTGCGTCTCCGCGCCCACCGCATGCACGAGGTTGTCGTATCGTATCTCAGGGTGTTCGTTGGGGAGAGGGGCTGGAGGGGTGGCGTGTCTGTTTCGCGTGTATTGGGGACAAGTCAGAAGTTTTGCGGTATGCGGTATGATGGACGAGCTATGAGGTGTGGCGGACGAAGTGATCAACGGACGTACCGGTGAATGTGACGGTCTTGTTCACGGGCTACCCAGTACCAATAGAGAACGACGGTTCTATGGGAGCGCAAACAGGGGGGTGCGGACGAGCCGGTAATCACGACGCTGGTAGCCTCTGTGTCGATCCCGGATACCTGTCGGGCTTTGTGGCGCGTGATGTAGTGCGTCGCTGTTTCGGAATAAGTTGATGTCCAAGGTTTCCGTCGCGTCGAACATCCGGAATGCCGTCGAGTAATTCCGTCGTCGCATCGCATCAAGGGGGCGTTTCGTGGATTATGGGGAACGTCCAAGTGTCTAAAGCGAGGCCGTAGAGCGTATCGGTATTGTTCGGAGATCATCGCATACAAATGCAAAGATATCCACAAAGCCAATCCATTGAGCAACCAAGACAGGGAGAGGCACGAGACTCATGTTGCAGGATCGACCAAGCGTTCAACATGACCACCGCTACCGAAGGCAGGAGGGGGGTGAAGAGGAAGACGTTCTTTGGGGAGATTACGATCTGTGTCTGTGGGGCTAGTTCTCCCAGCCCCAAAAAGAATGCAAACACGCACCGTGAAGTTGTAATCCTCCGTATCAAGCCCCTTCAAGAGACTTGTTGCGCCCCAGCTACTCCCGAGGACTACGAGTGTCTTTTTGAAGGGGTCGAATAGGATCTGGGTGCCTAGGTAGCGTTCCTTGTGGGTGATGTAGTAGAAGATGCCCGCGGCTGGTGGGGGGGTATCATTGGTTGGAGTAGGAGGGAGGGGCACGTGTTAGAATTTGAAAGATGCCAGGGTAGAGCGCAAGGCGTAAAGGTAGAGTGGCGCGGACATGTGATTGACGTCATAAGTCCTGTTCTGGGGACATTCGAAAGACCGAGGAGCGCGGCGGTACGGGTGGGACAGGAAGGGAAGGGAATAGGAGGAGGACGTGAAGGAAGGGAATAGTCAAGGGCATACCTGATATTAACGAGTGTCAGCCTTCCTACATTCTGCGAGAACTCTCTCCATTTGCGTGGTGTTGGCGTTGGCGTAGGTGACGGGGGCGTCCAACAAGTGTAGAACGGTAAGCATCATCTCCTGATACCCCTCACTGTACTCACCGAGCCAACGACACTGGACTGCGAATGTGAACGTGAGAGCAACGTTGTGCACACGTGAGCAGAAGGACATAAGATGGAACGTGGAACTTCTGGAAGATGTTGATCAGGAGATCAGTGAGTACCGTTTTGTCGGGTGGGACGCGCGAGATGGATGGACCGACCTGCTTTTCTTGCTAGGACTTCCATCACGGCGAGTACGATGGAAGCACGGCGAGCTCGAGGACAGGGTCAGCGGTAGATCTCTGCGAAGAAACAAGCGCCAATATCCAGCGGTAGCCGTGCTAAACAAAGCTACCATAAGCTTGAGCCTATTTACTACGATATTAGAGAGCCCGTTGTTCGACAAGATAGTTTATCAAAAGTTATTCTGAGAGTAAGCGGCACCAAGGTTTGATGAAGGCGAGCAGGAGCGCCAAAGTCACTGTAGTATGCGTGCGCACTGCGCAGCCCTGTGAGACAAGATCCAGCCTGGGCTTTCCACCCAGTTCATTCCGAACACGAACGAGGCGTCATGATCGGAATTGACGCGACCGAGTCCTTTTCGTTCTTCCACGCCGCCTAGGGCGAAGAAGCTGGAAATCTGGAACTTGACATGTTCTTCTTTCGGTGCTGCAGGCTCCCAAAAAACCTCTTCTCCCGCTCACCGGCTTGCCGCTTCCCTCGCAAGTCATACTACCCAATATAGATCGTCATGGCAGGCTACTCCACCGACACGTCCGACAGCCTCATTGTATCCAATTACCGCGGGGGTCGGAGGCACATGGTGCGCACAACATGTTTGCCTCACGTTCGTTTCATATTGCCCTTGCTGTATGCTGCTGTGTATGTTGGGCGTTCCTTCTGATATAACGCCCCGGTCGACCTATACTGCCTCCCACACATCTCCCATCACACGCTACTCTACTATCCTTTCGAGCAAACCGCGAAAGCTTCGGTCAAATGGAACCGGCCAGTATATACGAAAATCCGCCCAAGGATAATTCCAGTGCTGAGGCACACGTGTTCCCCGGAACGTTCGAATCGTCCGAGATGGAGCACCTCTCCGTGACAGAGAACAAGTGCCAGAAATACGTCCAGGAGGTCCTACAGTTAGTGTTGACTTTTCTTACTATTGTGATGCCTCCCTCTGACATATCGTTTCTGCAGCTACGTCGTTGCCTGGGTCTGCATTGGCATCGGTGCGGTCAACATGATTTGGTTGTGGTATGGATGGAACAAGAACTACGTCTGGATTGTTAAACATATCGTCATGTACGTATACGCCAGTTCGTGAGTTCCCCGCAAGCTTTTAACTTCTTTGTCGTGCATCTAGATCAGGCCTATTGATCTCACTTGCCACTATGCTCTTGGCGCTTGCCGATGTCTATGGCGCCGAGGGCAGCATTTACTCGGGGACGAGCAAATCTATAGTTATCGTCAGCGTAGTGGGCCCACTCATCTGCGCCGTCCTGTTCATCGTCTACTACGGCATCTTCTTATTGAGGGGGTTGAAGAAGAAAGACGACCAAGCGGTTGGAGAACAGCTCGCGGATAAAGATAATGAAACAGTCAATGAACAGCTCTCAGCGCAAGATGGTGGGGAGCAAGGCAGTGGACACGAAAGTCCGCCCGCGGATGATTCCAGTGCTGAGCCAGGCGTGCCCGATCAACGGGTAATCATCACAAGTTCGTGATTCGAGTGCACAACAGCCGCTAGTATACTCACATGTTCCTCACAGACCTCAAGGCCACGAATGTCGCTGCTGGCCTTCGACGAATCCCTGCCGGGTTCTACGTCGACGTATCCATCGAGAACGATCATTGGAAAACAACGAACAAACCTGCGTGTCCGATTAGTGGGGTCACTGAGTGGAACGATCTCATCGATCTGTGAGAACGCTATGCGCGCTCTTCTTTTCTCGTTGCTGACCGAGTATCCAGGCCCTCGGACCTGACTACTGAAGTGAAGATTCGCATCTATGCGTCATTTGAGCTGGGTTATACGCTTGGACAAGGAGAGCTCCTCCGCAGGTTCACCATCACCGTCGCCGAGTTACTTGAACACAGTCGCAGTTCCCGCCGTAAGTTTCACCTCACACCTTCTCTACAACCGATGTTCACCCTGGACCATAGCCATTGTCTTCAGCACAAGGGAGGGAGAAGTCGTGTCTTCATGTTCTTCCCTTGAGATAACGGCGGAAGAACTTTTATCTTCAGATGAGGTTCATCTTCGTCGTCCTGCCGCGGTTCGTGATCTTCGAGCTTTCTGATACCTGAGGTAACTGACGTTCATCTAGGTACGTGTCGAGACAAGACCTCAGGAGGAGCTATTCCTTGCTCAGGCTACGGATGTAGGGCATAACCACATGCACCACTACTACAAGAATCGCCAAGAGTCCCGCTTGGATCAGGCCATAAGAGAATTCAAGCGTGTGGTCGATCGTTGTCCCTCCGACCACCCCGGTCGCAGCGCGGCGCTCTCGAACTTGGCCATGGCAAAATTCATCAGCTGCCAAGCGAGGGAAGCCCACCTGGATCTGGACGAACCTATCTCTCTGTTCCAGGAGGCACTGGGCCTGCGTCCGCCTCATGATCCTGACCATCCATGTACCCTCATCAATCTCAGCATCACTCATTTGGCCCGTTTTCGTGGACGAGGGTATATCACGCTCGCAGACGCCGACGAAGCGGAGGAATTGCTGCGGGTCGTTTTGGCCATTTGCCTTGCTGAGAGTCATGCACACAGAGCAGCGCTCCTTGTGAAAGCTTTCGGCCGTCACATCCGGGAAGACAACCTGCCTGTCCCCCGCGTTTCACCGTCAGCGTCATTAGGGAGTTGGCGGCTGCCATCCTCTTTGGACGAACTCGCACGTTTGCTCAGAGAGTGCGAGACGCGGGATGATCCACGGCTTCTGGATGATGTTATTGCGCAGCACCTTGCTGCCGAGAACTATTTGGTTGCGGATGGGCAAGAGTGGGTTGTGCTACAGAACAATCTTATTGTAGCACTCACAAGACGCTTCGAGCGGCAAGGACGAGTGCAGGACCTTGACGAATCGATCCAACGGGGGCGAGCCATGAGCCTAAGCTGTCCCAATCACTCCGGAATATTGAACAACCTTGCCAATGCACTGTCCAATCGATCCCGGCAGCGTGGTGATGGGAGGGACCTCGACGAGGCAATTCAGCACCACCGAGTTGCACTGCAGCTGATGCCTGAGGTTCACCCGCATCGCTCGTCTTCGCTCAACAACCTTGCTTCTGCACTGTCGACGCGATTCGAGCAGCGAGGTGATGGCAAGGACCTCGATGAGGCAATCCAGCACCACCGACTTGCACTGCAGCTGAGACCTGAGGGTCACCCGGATCGCTCATATTCGCTAAACAACCTTGCGAATGCACTGTCGGCGCGATTCGAGCAGCGAGGTGATGGCAAGGACCTCGACGAGGCAATCCGGCACCACCGAGTTGCTCTGCAGCTGATGCCTGAGGGTCACCCGCATCGCTCGTCTTCCATCAATAACTTTGCGAATGTACTGTGGACACGATTCGAGCAGCGAGGTGATGGGAAGGACCTCGACGAGGCAATCCAGCACCACCGGGTGGCACTGCGGCTGAAGCCTGAGGGCCACCCGGATCGCTCAGATTCGCTGAACAACCTTGCTGCTGCACTGTGGACGCGATTCAAGCAGCGAGGTGATGGCAAGGACCTCGACGAGGCAATCCAGCACCACCGAGTTGCTCTGCAGCTGATGCCTGAGGGTCACCCGCATCGCTCATCTTCCATCAACAACCTTGCTTCTGCACTGTCGACGCGATTCGAGCAGCGAGGTGATGGCAAGGACCTCGACGAGGCAATCCAGCACTTTCGACTTGCACTGCAACTGAGACCTGAGGGTCACCCGGATCGCTCATCCTCGCTAAACAACCTTGCGAATGCACTGTCGGCGCGATTCGAGCAGCGAGGTGATGGCAAGGACCGCGACGAGGCAATCCAGCACTTTCGACTTGCACTGCAACTGACACCTGAGGGTCACCCGGATCGCTCATCCTCGCTAAACAACCTTGCGAATGCACTGTCGGCGCGATTCGAGCAGCGAAGTGATGGGAAGGACCTCGACGAGGCAATTCAGCACCACCGAGTTGCACTGCAGCTGATGCCTGAGGTTCACCCACATCACTCGTCTTCCCTCCACAACCTTGCTTCTGCACTGTCAACGCGATTCGAGCAGCAAGGTGATGGGAAGGACCTCGACGAGGCAATCCAGCTCGGCTCCAGAGCAGCTGAGCAATCTCTTGCTCACCCGACCCACCTTCATGCTCACGTGACTCTCGCCAAAATCCATCTTGCCCTCTGGCGAAGTCAGCATACCACACAGGACCTGGATGGCGCCATGGACCATTACAGGGTGGCTGCCCAGTTTGCACCTGCTGGCCTGCTACGACGTCTGGAAACCAGCCTACAATGGGTTAAAGACGCAGAAGAACATCAGCACAATTCCGCTTTAGATGCTTATGCACTGTCGTTGCAGCTGCTAGACTCTCATATCTCCGCAACAATATCAATTTCATCGCGCCATCAGGCGAGGAAACATTTCCCACAAGATCTCTCCGTCAATGCTGCATCGTGCGCCCTTCGTCAGGGTGATGTTTGCCGTGCAGTAGAGCTCTTGGAGCAGGGCCGGGCTCTGCACTGGGCCCAAATTGCCCGCTTCCGTACTTCACTTGATGATCTCCGCTCCCGTGATCCACGTGCGGAGGTGTTGGTCAAGCGATTTCGGGACCTCAGTGCTATGCTCAACAGACCTGCTCAAACATCATTCGACGAAGGTCGTTCCATCACTACGGTCGAGGCCGAAGCGCAGCACTACAGAGATCTAGTCGAGGAATGGAACAAGGTCGTCGAGGACATCAGGACCTTCGAGGGCTTTTCTCGATTCCTCTTACCACCGTTGTTCGCAGACCTTCGTGAAGCAGCTCGCGAAGGGCCCATCATCATCCTGATTGCCAGCGAATTTTCTTGTGATGCCATCATCGTCTGGCATAGGCAATCACCGGTTCATCTTCGACTAGAAATCACCTTGGAAGAGATACGTGACCTTGTCATGAATCATCTCCAGAACATTCATTATGTCCATCGTGATGGGGACTACCATACACCCGAGGAAGTCATGGGCGAATTGTGGAAGAAGGTGATCCACCCAGTCGTGAGTGAATTGAAAAGATATGCGCGGAAGGACTCTCGAATATGGTGGTGTCCCACGTCACTTTTCACCATCCTTCCACTGCACTCTGCAGGCGAATACGAACGTGGCAGTCAAGTGCTGTCAAAGCTCTTCGTCTCATCATATACCCCATCACTCCTTGCGCTGATCAAGGCTCGCACGTATCCGAAGACGACCTCAGATATCAACTTCGCTACCATCAGCCAAGCGAAGCCATCGTTCGCATCATGGAAACCACTCCATTACGTTGACCCTGAGGTGGATGAGATCGAAAAGCTTCTGCCCACACCCCCTGTTTTGTTTACGAAGCTCACGAGTTCCGAATCGACGAAACAACAGGTACTCCGTACGCTCCAAGGCCATCAATGGTTCCACCTCTCCTGCCATGGCATGCAAGATCTGAAAGCACCGTTTCAATCTTGCTTCGCGATGGGCGATCGCCCACTCTCGCTTCTCGACATCATCGACGCCAACATATCCGGCCACGAATTTGCCTTCCTCTCTGCGTGCGAGACTGCTATGGGCGATCTATCTGCTCCAGATGAGGTAATTCACCTGGCAGCAGGACTGCAGTTTATGGGGGTGAAGAGCGTCATTGGGACGCTGTGGAGTGTCGGTGATAAGGTGGCGTATGATCTTGTGTTGGTCTTCTACAAGGAGTTCTGCAAGGATGGCACGATGGACTGTACTATGGCTGCTCGAGCATTGCACAAGGCTGTCGCAACATTAGCTGAGGACAAGGTGCCCCTGGAAGTGCGAGCGATGTTCATTCACATCGGGATATAATTTATGCGATGGTGAGTCGAGAGTGCTATATCATACCAGGTATTCACACTGCTGACACCCGTTTAGTGCAGTTGACCGGATTTTGTCCAACGATTTACTTCCAGTGTACACTACCTATCTGCGAATATTAACCTCACCATCAAATTGAACGATTTGTGCAACAGAGGTGAAACAGTCGCAATTGATACTCCCATGTTATATACATTGCACACGCCCCCTCCCATTCGAGCCCAGCCCAGCACTGGATCGAATGGGTTTACACACAGCCGAATAGGACATAGCACTGTCGTCACCCGTAAGCGCGATACCAGTCGGTCCTGCGCCTACCACAACCTACGCACCCCATTCGCGAAAAATCATGTCGGAAGGTCGTGGTGCGATGCGATGGCGAGGGGTAAGAGAAGCAAGCACGAACGAACATGAGAACGAAAGCGAGACAAGAGTGAGGGGCAGACGCACCATATGCAACAACTGCTTCTCCTCTTCGTCACTCGTCACGGGGAACGCAGCCGTCTCGACGCAATTCAAGAAGCGCCCCTGCATGTAGTTCCGCAGGGGTAACGAGTCAGCTCGTCCGTCGTTCCTCCTCTCGCTCTCCCCTCATCGAAGAACCAAAAACGCGTGCTCACCTCCTCAGTATCACCAACCTCCTTCATAAGACACGCATGCTCTTTCACCCCGGGAATGTCAAACGTCTGCGTCTGCGCGCCCACTGCATACACGAGATTGTCGTATCGTATCTCAGGGTGTTCGCTGGGAAGAGGGGCTGGAGGGGTGACGTGTCTGTTTCACATGTATTAGGGATGAGTCAGCAGTTATATGGTACGCGGTATGTGGTATGAGGTCTGGGGGATGAAGTGAACGACGGATGTGACGGTCTTGTTGACGGGAAACCAAGTACCAAAAGAGAACGACGTCAGCTCAGTCCGTTCGATGGGAGGAAAAACAGGAGGGTGCGGACGAGCGGGTAATCGCGTCGACGCCGGTAGCCTCTGCCTCGATCACGGATACCTGTTGGGCTTTGAGGCGCGTGATGTAGCGCGTCGCTGTTTCGGGGCAAGCCAATGCCCAAGGTTTCCGTCGCGTCGAACACCCGGAACGCTGTCAAGTAATTCAGATGTCGCATCGCATCGAGAGGGCGTTTCGTGGACTACGGGAACGTCCAAGTGTCTAAAGTGAAGCCGTAGAGCGTATAGGTGTTGTTCGGAGATCATCACATACAAATTCAAAGGTATCCACAAAATCAATTCATTCATCAACCAAGACAGGGAGAGAGACGATACACATTACAGGATCGACCAAGCATCCAACGTGTTCACCGCTACTGAGGGCAGGAGCGGGGTGAAAAGGAAGAAGTTCTTTGGGGAAAATACGATTTGTGTCTGTGGGGTTAGTTCTCCCAGCCGCAGCCAGAAAGAAAGCAAACGCGCACCATGAAGTTGTAATCCTCCGTATTAAGCCCCTTCAAGAGACTCGTTGTGCCCCAGCTGCTCCCGAGGACTACGAGGGTCTTTTGGAGGGGTCGAATAGGAGCTGCCTAGGTAGCGCTCCTTGTAGGTGATGAAGTAGAGGGTGCCCGCGGCTGGTGGGGGTATCATTGGTTGGGATAGGAGGGAAGGGCACGTGTTAGAATTGAAACATGGGAGCGTAGAGCGCAAGGCGTAGAGGTAGGATGAAGCGGACATGTGATTGGCTTCATAAGTCCCCTGATGACGCCATTCGAAAGACCGAGGAGCGCGGTAGTACGGGTGGGATAGGAAGGGAAGAGAATAAGAAGATGACTTGATGCTGAATTCGGCATCGTGTTGCGCAGGTTCTGTCATCAGGTGCCAACCCAATATTGGTCCTGTAGTGCCAGTACAGAGAGAATGCAGAGGCCAATTTATGCCTTGTCACTGCAACTGTCCACCCGGAGCTTGGACCAAGTACTTGTCGACTTACACAGCAACCAGGCTGACATTCCGGAAGTTCACAGGGAGCCCCGAGGAGAGAGGAAGCTCGAGGAAGCTCGAGGAAGGTTAATCAGGGAGTATTAGTGCCGAGGATCCCAAATTGGAAGGTGGACGCACCAAAGATCGTTTTGGTTGATCATGCATCAAGTCTGAAATACAAGAATTCATTTGTCCAGCCTCACGGCCCCTCCAAACAGCAAGGCGCAACCCCAACCAACACCGACCTCACATAGCACCGCGCAGCCCCACCACCCCCATCCATTCCTGACAGCCCACGTTACTTTCAGAAATGGAAAACAGCGTGGAGTTAGCGCCAGCGTCAGTTTAGGCTCTGATACGAAGAATGAAGGAACGGTGAGTGTTCGCACATCGTAGTGATGCGATTAAACGAAACGACACGAAGGCTAACCACTAAGCAGCAACGCCGATACCAATACCATGAGACAAGATCCAACCAGGGCCCATCACCCACTGCATTCAAGTTAAAATGCGTCACTGATTTCCACCCAGTTCATTCCAATAACGCCATGACCCGGTGCCTGACCACTTCAGATTCTCTGCACCGCCAGTGAAGTCTGCTGAGCTTGTACTCTCACGAACGTGTTCTTCGCGAACACCTCCGGCCAACGAGGCTTTATCATCGGAATGGAGGCGTCTGTGTCGTTTCTTCCTCGCATGTTCTTCTTTCGGTGCTGTCAACTCTCCTATCTACCGCCTTGCCGCCTCCCTCGCATGTCCTACTCCACAGCATAAATCATCGTGGCAAGTTACTCCACCGACACGTCCGACAGCCTCATGGTATCCAATTACCACAGAACTCAGAGGCACATGGGTAACATGTTTACCTCGTGTTCGTTCCATGCTGTTCTAGCTGTGTGCTGCTGTGTTCAGCGTTCCCTCTGATATATCCGGCCGATTTCTACCGCCTCCCTCATCACACACTACTCTACCATCCTCTCGAGCAAACCACGAGAACTTCAATCAGATGGATCCAGCCAGTATATACGAAAATCCCCCCAATCATGACTCCGGTGCTGAGGCACGCGTGTTCCCCGGAGCGTTCGAGTCGTCCGAGACGGAGTACCTTTCCGTTACAGAGAGCAAGTACGTGAAATACGTCCAAGGGGTCCTACTGTTAGTGTTGATTTTCTCATTGTTGATATCTCCCTCTAACATGTCGTTTCTGCAGCTACGTCGTTGCTTGGGTCTGCATTGGCATTGGTACGGTCAACATGATTTGGTTGTGGTATGGATGGAACAAGAACTATGTCGGAATTGTTTACCATCTCGTCATGTACGTATCCACCAGCTTGCATGTTCCCTGCAAGGTTTTAACGTCTTTGTCATCCATATAGATCAGGCCTATTGGTCTCACTTGCCACAATGCTCTCGGCGCTTGCCAATGTCTATGGTGCCGGGGGCGGCATTCACTCGCGGACGAGCAAGTCTATGTTCATCGTCACTATGGTGGTCGCACTCCTCTTCGCCGTCCTGTTCATCGCCTGCCGCGGCATCTTCTTATTGAAGAGGCTGAAGAAGAACGACGATCAAGCAGTTGGAAAACAGCTCGCGGGCAACGATGATAAAGCAGTCGGAGAACCGCTCTCCGGCCAACATGGAGGGGAGCAAGGAAATACATACGAAAGTCCGCCTACGGATGATTCCAGTGGTGACGCAGGCGTGCTCGATCAACGGATAATCATCACAAGTGCGTGCCTCGAGTGCACATCGGCCGCTAGTATACTCACTTTTTGCTCACAGACCTCAAGGCCACGAATATCGCTGCTGGCCTTCGACGAATCCCTGCCGGTTTCTACGTCAGCGTATCGATCGGGAACGATCATTGGAAAACAACAAACAAACCTGCGTGTCCAACTAGTGGGGTCACTGAGTGGAATGATCTCATCCATCTGTGAGAGTGCTCCGTGCGCTCTTAATTTCTCGTCGCTGACTGAGTATCCAGGCCTTCGGACGTATCTACTGAAATGAAGATACGCATTTATGCGTCATTTGAGTTAGGTTATGCGCTCGGACAAGGAGAGCTCCTTCGCAAGTTCTCCATTACCGTTGCCGAGTTGCTTGAACACAGTCGCAGTTCCCGCCGTAAGTTTGCACCTCACACTTGGTCTTCAACGGATGTTCATTCTGGACCACAGCCATTGTCTTCGGCGCAAGGGAGGGAGAGGTCGTGTCCTCATGTTCTTCCCTTGAGGTAACGGTGGAAGAAATTTTACCTTCAGACGACGTTCTTTGTCGTCCAGCCGCAGTTCGTGATCTTTGAGCCTTCTGATACCTCAGGTAACTAACGTTCATGTAGGCACGTATCGAGACAAGACCTCATGAGGAGCTATTCCTTGCTCAGGCTACGGATGTGGGGCACAACCACATGCACCACTACTACAAGGATCGCCGAGAGTCCCGCTTGGATCAAGCCATTAGAGAATTCAAGCGCGTGGTCGATCGTTGTCCCTGCGACCACCCCGGTCGTAGCGCGGCGCTCTCGAACTTGGCTATGGCAAAGTTCATCAGTTGCCAAGCGAGGGGTGCCTACATGGACCTGGACGAACCTATCTCTTTGTTCCAAGACACACTGGACCTGCGTCCGCCTCATCATCCTGACTATCCATGTACCCTGATCAATCTCAGCATCGCTCTTTTGGCCCGTTTTCGTGGACGAGGGTATATCACGCCCGCAGACGCCGACGAAGCGGAGGAATTGCTGCGGCGGACTTTAGTCATCTGCCCTCCGGAAAGTCATGCATACAAAGCAGCGCTCGTTGTGATCGCTTTCAGCTATCACAGCCGGGAAGAAAACAGCCCCATCCCCCGCGGTTCACAGCCAGCTTCGTCAGGGAGTTGGCGGCTACCATCCTCTTTGAACGAACTCGTGCGTTTGCTCGGAGAGTGCGAGACGAGAGATGACCCACGGCTTCTGGATGATGTCATTGCGCAGCACCTAGCTGCCGAGAACTATTTTGTTGCGGATGGGCGAGATTGGGTTGTGCTTCAGAACAATCTTATGGTAGCCCTCCACATGCGCTTCGAGCGGCAAGGACGAGTGGAGGACCTTGAAGAATTGATACAACGTGGGCGAGCTATCAACCTAAGCTGCCCCAATGACTCCGACATATTGAACAACCTTGCCAATGCACTGTCGGCACGATTCCAGCAGCGAGGTGATGAGAAGGACCTCGACGAGGCAATCCAGCACCACCGCGTTGCACTGCAGCTGAGGCCCGAGGGTCACCTGGATCGCTCACATTCGCTCAACAACCTTGCTTCTGCACTGTCGACACGATTCGAGCAGCGAGGTGACGGGAGGGACCTCGACGAGGCAATCCAGCACTTCCGAATTGCACTCCAGCTCAGGCCTGAAGGTCACCCTCTCCGCTCACAATCACTCAACAACCTTGCTTCTGCACTGTCGACGCGATTCCAGCAGCGACGTGATGGGAAGGACCTCGACGAGGCGATCCAATACCACCGGGTTGCACTACAGCTGATACCCGAGGGTCACCCTCTCCACTCACATTCCCTCAACAACCTCGCTTCTGCACTGTGGATGCGATTCCAGCAGCGAGGTGATGGGAAGGACCTCGACGAGGCAATCCAGCACTACCGCGTTGCACTGCACCTGATACCTGAGGGTCACCCACTCTGTTCGCGTTTGCTCAACAACCTTGCTGCTGCACTGTCGACACGATTCCGGCAGCGGGGTGACGGAAAGGACCTCGATGAGGCAATCAAGCACCACCGCGTTGCACTGCAGCTGAGGCCTGAGGGTCACCCGGATCGTGCCGCTTCGCTCAACAACCTTGCGAGTGCACTGTCGACGCGATTCGAGCAGCGAGGTGACGGGAAGGATCTCGACGAGGGAATCAAGCACTTCCGAGGTGCACTGCAGCTGATACCTGGGGGTCACCCACTCCGTTCGGGTTCATTCAGTAACCTTGCCAATGCACTGTCGACACGATTCGGCCAGCGAGGTGACAGGACGGACCTCGACGAGGCAATCCAGCACCACCGGGTTGCTTTGCGGCTGAGTCCTGAAGGTCACCCGGATCGTTCAGCTTTACTCAACAACCTTGCCAATGCACTATCAATGCAATTCAGGCAGCGAGGCGATGGGAAGGACCTCGACGAGGCAATACGGCACTTCCGAGTCGCACTGCAGCTGATGCCTGAGGGTCACCCGCTCCATTCGGGTTTGCTCGGCAACCTAGCCAATGCGCTGTCAATGCAATTCGAGCAGCGAGGTGATGGGAAGGACCTCGACGAGGCAATCCAGCACTTCCGAGTTGCACTGCAGCTGAGACCTGAGGGTCACCCGGGTCACTCAGCTTCACTCAGCAACCTCGCTGGTGCACTGTGGACGCGATTCCAGGAACGAGGTGATGGGAAGGACCTCGACGAGGCAATCCAGCACTACCACGTTGCACTGCAACTGATACCTGAGGGTCACTCACACCATTTGGCTTCGCTCAATAACCTTGCCAATGCGCTGTCGACACGATTCAGACAGCGGGGTGATGGGAGGGACCTCGACGAGGCGATCCAGCACCACCGCGTTGCACTGCAGCTGACGCCTGAGGGTCACCCTCTCCTCGCACATTCACTCAACAACCTTGCTTCTGCACTGTGGACACGATTCCAGCAGCGAGGTGATGGGAAGGACCTCGACGAGGCAATCCAGCACGACCGTGTTGCACTGCACCTGATGCCTGAGGGTCACCCACTCCGCCCGGGTTCGCTCGACAACCTTGCCAATGTACTGTTGACACGATTCCAGCAGCGAGGTGATGGGAAAGACCTCGACGAGGCAATCAAGCACCACCGCGTTGCACAGCAGCTGAGGCCTGAGGGTCACCTGGATCGTTCCGCTTCGCTCACAAACCTTGCGAATGCACTGTCGACACGATTCGAGCAGCGAGGCGATGAGAAGGACCTTGACGAGGCAATCCAACACTTCCGAGGTGCACTACAGCTGACACCTGAGGGTCACCCACTGCATTTGGGTTTGCTGAACAACCTTGCTGCTGCACTGTCTACACGATTCCAGCGACGAGGTGATGGGAAAGACCTTGACGAGGCCATCCAGCGCCACCGAGTTGCACTGCAGCTGATGCCTGAGGTTCACCCGGATCGCTCAATCTCGCTCAACAACCTTGCTAATGCACTGTTAATGCAATTCAAGCTGCGAAGTGATGGGACGGACCTCGACGAGGCGATCCAGCACCACCGTCTTGCAATGCAGCTGAGGCCTGTGGGTCACCTGTATCACTCAGACTCGCTCAACGGCCTCGCTTCCGCACTGTTGGTGCGATTCACACTGCAAGGTGACAGGACGGACCTTGACGAGGCAATGCAACTCAGCTCCACAGCGGCTCAGCAATGTCTAGCTCACTCAGCCCACCTGGATGCCCACGTAAATCTTGCCAAAATTCATCTTGCCCTCTGGCAAAGTCATCAGACTGCGCAGCACCTGGACGATGCCATGGACCATTACAGGGTGGCTACCCAGTATGCACCTGCTGGGCTGCTACGGCGTCTGGAATCCAGCCTACAATGGGTTCACGAAGCAGAAGAACATCAACACCCTTCTGCTTTGGATGCTTATGCACAGTCGTTGCAGCTGCTAGACTCTCATATCTCCGCAACGACATCAGTCTCATCGCGTCACCAGGCGAGGAAACATTTCCCACATGATCTCTGTGTCAATGCTGCATCATGCGCCCTTCGTCAGGGTGATGTTTGCCGTGCTGTGGAGCTCTTGGAGCAGGGCCGGGCTCTGCACTGGACCCAAATTGCCCGCTTCCGTACGTCACTTGATGATCTCCGCTCCCGCGATCCACGTGCGGAGGTGTTGGTCAAGCGATTTCGGGATCTTAGTGCTATGCTGAACAGACCCGCTCAGACATCATTCGACGAAGGCCGTTCCATCACTACTGTCGAGGCTGAAGCGCAGCACTATAGAGATCTGGTCGAAGAATGGAACAAGGTCGTCGAAGAAATCAGGACCTTCGAGGGCTTTTCTCGATTCCTCTTACCACCATTATTCGCAGACCTTTCTGAAGCAGCTTGCGAAGGGCCCGTTATCATCCTGATTGCGAGCAGATTTTCTTGTGATGCCATCATCATCTCGCATAGGCGATCACCGGTTCATCTTCGCCTGGAAATTACCGTGAAAGCGCTGCGTGACCTCGTGGTGAAGCATCTCCAGATGGTTCGCCATGGGCATGGGGACTCCGATACATTCGAGGATGTCATGGGCGGATTGTGGAAGAAGGTGATCCACCCAGTCGTACGTGAATTGAAAAGATTTGCGAGAAAGGACTCTCGAATATGGTGGTGTCCCACGTCACTTTTCACCGCGCTTCCACTACACTCCGCAGGCGAATACAAACATGG
>KN839869.1:55480-98415 GCA_000827185.1 Hydnomerulius pinastri MD-312 | reverse complement strand
ATTGAGAAGTTGCTTGGAGGAACCGCAGACCAGATCCCCGAGGTATACAAGGCGCGCAGTGCGCTATATCACGCCGAAAACATCAGCGTGCCTTTGCTAGTATGCTCCACAGCCAACTCGCGCATAAATAGATGCTTACAGAATGATCACTGGCAGGTACTGCAGGGTTCAATCGATAAAGTCGTCCCACCCTCACAAGCCGAGGAGATCGTCGAGAAGATCAAACAACAGCCAGGGGGAGAAGAGAGAGTCGAGTATCATATTTTTGAAGGCGAAGGTCATGGCTGGCGAATTGCTTCGAACATGATAGACGCGCTGAAGTATGAACATGCATGGTACGACAGGAAATTGCTCTGAGTAGCCTTTGATCGCCCATACTGGAGCTTTGTATGGCGCATGTAGTAAACCCAGCCCAATGGCAGCAAGTCACGGTTGACCTTGAGAGCTAAAGGAATGCTTCGTAATGATTCTGAACCTCCAAAGTGGTGCCATGACGATGCTGGCCGAGCGCACCGGTATGAAAAACAGTAACATCTATGAGGAGAGAGATCTTTGATTGACATCAAACCACAGCCGCCCCATGAGCCAAGCGATTTTTGGAGTTATGAATTTTTGTCGAGTCTCTGTTATGTGGTGTGACTCGTGGATACAATGCATTGGCATACAATCATGGCTGAATGCATATGGCGTGCTGTTGGGGCGCTCCACCATCTACTGCTACCCCCTCCTACTCGTGATGCGGAAGAAAAAGAAAAAGAAATCAAGCCTGTAGCTGATTTACTTCTTCTTTGGTGGTTGGCCGAGGTCAACCACGCTCAAGCCTTGGGGGATTGTTAGCCCACAAGTCCTGAAACCGCGGATCAAGGACAAATACCTGGGGGGAGGCTCTGCTTGAGCTTCTCAGCCTTTTCTGGGTCGTCGATGGAGAGAGTGTAGAGGTATCGTGAGCACCGAACTTTGAACTTGGTCTGGGCCTTGCCGGTAGGGGTCTTAGCAGCGACCTTCTTTATCCGGGCCTCTACAGAGCGATTGCAATGAGGAAGAAGAACCGGGCGATAAGCAAGGTGCGATATTCAATGCGGAAGTCAATATCTGTTGGTCAATGTAACGCAGATGAGATAACTCACGCGTAGCATCCTTCCGCCGCGCGATCTCAATGAATTTCTTGATATCCTGGATTTCCTTAGGCTATGTGGGCCTTGTTAGATATGTGTTGGAGTAGAATTTTGGGAAACGTCGAGCGTACCATGGCGAACGGCGGTCTTGAGGTGCTTGCTTGATTCGCCTGTTCCTGTCACTTGTTGCCCCCCCGCCAGCTGGTGGCTGAACTCTATTATCCTAGTTCTGCGGATAATGCCGGAGCAATGGTGAGAAACTTCAAGCGGAGACTTGATATGCCGAAACTGCCGATAATTATGGATCAAGGCTTCCAGCCCAAGTTGAAGGCGTAAAATCATAATCATCATAAGAAATAGGTAGAAGATACAAGGCCTAGTGACTACATGTAGGTTCATGTGGGGAACAATGTCCAATATTCGAGATAGCAAAGATGGGCAGGAAAGCATTATGGAAAAGGGTGACTACCAGTGATCGATAGGTCATTGGTAGTTCAAAATCATGGTTGTTAGGGTTTGTACTTGCGCGGGGAGCCAACGGAAGAAGCTCCCGATGAGATCGCTGTGGTGCTTCCGTCGCTTATCACGGATGACGCGGGTCGACTGATGCGACTTCGTAGTCGTTCTACCTCCCGCTCGAGCCTAAGTGCGCCTTGAGCATCAAATGGTTACGACGAAGGATAAATAACCCACGTCAGAGTGGCCTGTTTGGCTTCTGCAGCTTGTAGCTCAAGTCGCCGGTTGGCACGTACTAGCTCGCTTTCGCCGGATTGCTGTAGTGGCGTTGAGTCAACAGATACCGCAGTCAGCAGCAAACATGACTTACCGCTTTGTCGAGCTTCTCGCGCAGGGCTTGGATCTGCGACTCCGAAGATTTCCGATCGTCCTCAAGCTTGACGCGCTGACGTTCGCTCTCCTGAAGCTGCAGCTGGATCTCTCGGACTGCTTTGTCGGAAGAGCGAAGTTGAGTGGAGTGCCGCTTGTCGTTAGTAGCTTGGCTGAGCTGGGTGAGTTCTTCAATGCGCGCTTGTAGCTGGCGGATTGTGGCATTGGGCTGAGGGGTGCTCGTGTATGACTTTGTCTCCAAGTCCACAATGCGCACATTCAGCTCCTTGAGTTGCTTCTCCAGTTGGGCCTGAGAATAGCCCATGAGGACGAGGTTCATAAACCAGCACCACAACTCACATTCTTTCTATCGAGCTCCGTGTTCTCCAAACGGATTTGATCGAGTTCGAGCTGACTTTCGGCGGCATGAGTCTCTGCCTTCTTCATCCGCCCGAAGGCCATGGAAACACGGTCTTCTTGCTCCTCTAGGGAACGCTCTAGATCCTGCTTTTCTAACTGGAGTTTCTGGAATTCTCTATCCGACGAGACCTTGCTGGCATCAATATGGTCAAGTTTGATGCCCTCCAGTTCTGCTTGCAATGAGCGTCGGGCTTTTTGCAGCATAGCACGATCAGCTTCTGCGTCGTTGAGAACGCCTCTGAGCTCGCGGACTTGGGAATGGAGGGAAACGATTTGGGTCTGCTGGTCAGATTGAGCAGCGGAGGATGTTTCGTAGGCCTTGGTGAGATCGATTATCTTGGTTTCGAGGCGCTCTTTCTCCCTCTTCCAGGCGCCGCCATTGTAGACCTCGTCGTCGAAGCGCAGCTGCAGCTCGTCGTAATCGGAGTGAATCTTGCGGTTATCTTCGCGTAGCCTGGTCATGGTATCGCGCTGTGACTGGAGCTCTACAATAGGAGTCAGCGAGAAGGTATCGGGACGTACTTAAAAGTAACATACCTTCGCTGAGTTGAGCTAGTTCGGCCTGGTACTTCTTTCGGGTCTGGTCGCTGGTGAAGTCGCGTTCTGCAAGGTCTTTCTGGTGCTGTTGACGTTCATCCTGAAGTTGTTGAACAAGCCGGTGTCTGTGAATGCCGAGTTCAGATGACTCTCGGTCTTCCTCCTCGATTTGCTGCTCTAGTTCTCGGAGCTTGCTTTGCGTTCCCTCCAGCTTCTCTTCGATCGCCTTCTTCTCTGCTACAAGCTCAGTATACGTCTTCTCCAGGTCAGTGAATGCACGACGAGCTACGCGAGGATTAGATTCTGAGAATTAGATAAAATATTGTTCTTACCGAAACTTTCGGCATGTTCTGCCTTTGCCTTTGAGATCTCAGCATCTTGAAGTTTCGCAGAGTTCATCGCAGTCTTTTGCTTGTAGGACTCGATTGCCTCTTGCAACTCTTTACGTCTACGTTAGCCAAGGAATGGAATGTTTGGACTTGACTGCACAACTTACCTGATTGCATGGCGATGGCGGCAGTGGAAGTGATTTGAAGCTCCTGGAACTGGGTCTGGAGCTGCCGGTGCGTACCTGCAGCGAGTTAGCGCTGTAACTCAGGTCGGAAACTAGCCAAGCTCACTGATTGCATCGTTCTTGGCTGTTGTTTCGGCATCAAGCTTGTCCTGGACGTCGGCGAGCTCGTTCTCAACCTGTTTCTTCGATTGGGAGAGTTCTCTAAGTCGCTTGCGGACTTCTTCGAGTTCCACTTGCGAGTTGCGTTGCTGAGCGAGCTAATTCCAGAAATGAGTGAACTGGGCTTATGTTGGGAGTGTGCGAGGACCTACCAGCGCTTTGCGGGAATCCTCGAGTCGAGCATATGCCTCTCGTTCTTCGGCGATAGCGGTCTGGAACTTATCCCAAACAGCCTGACCACCGGCGTGAACAGCTTCTGCGGCACGGCGGGCCGTGGCCTCGTCCTTGAGCAGCGATGAAAGTCGAGTGTTCTCTTTTGCTAGGCGCTGACGGTAGCTTTGCATGGAGACCGTGGACTCGTTGCTGCTCTCCAAGTCAGCGGAGAGGTCGCGGATGAGCTGTTCGAGGTGCTGGCGGACGCGGTCTGAGCCTGCAATGCGAAGCTCGAGCTCCTGAACTTGCTGTTTGAGAGCTGTGGACTGGCTTTTGGAGTCTGGCGTTCGAGGAATATCGGTTGACTGCGCTCTTTGACGCTCGGGACGAACAGACTGAGCGACGGATCGTGGGGTTTCCGGGATGCTGATTCCTTGGACATGGCCTGAAAGCTGCTTGGCGAGCTCGTCGTCTGCGAGCTGGAGCTCCCGAACAAGGCGGGAGCGGAAGGAGTCGTCGATGGGAGTGTCCTTTAGAATAAGGTTCCGCAGCTCCTTGTGTTGTCGATCGACCTGGGCTTTGATCTTGGCGACCAGACCTTGCGCTGTTTCGGCATCGCGAAGCTTCTCTTCCAGCTGAGAGATCTTCTGCTCATACTGGCGTTGTGCCGATGCGTTGGACGGGGTAGCATCGACATCTTCTGCGAGCTTAGCAAGTTCACTTTCCAAGTTTTCTTTGGAACGCTCTGCGAGGGCGAGCTGATCGTGCGTTGCGTCCAACTCGCCTTTGACGCCGTTGAGCTCTGCTTGCAGGCGCCTAATACCAGATTCTGCGATCTCTCTGGCTTTGCGTTCCGTGTCTAAAGCTGCGAGGGCCTTCAGAGCCTTTTGTTCGTTCGCCTTGGCAGTCTTCTCGATCGCGCGAAGCTCGACTTGCTCCATCTTGTTCTCGCGGACGAAGTCCTCAGCTTCGCGTGCCAGGGTCATCTTCGCCTTCTCCAAAGAGCGAATGTAGACAGCGTTCTTCTGAAGCTCTTCCTGGGCCTCCTTGAGTTGTTGGTCGGTGACTTTCTTTGCCTTCTCCAGTACGTGGACGTGTTCGACGATCTTCTTGTCTTGTCTCGATTCCAACTGTTTGATCTCCCATTCCTTGCTCTTGAGATCTGTGAGGGCCTTGTTGAGCGCTGCGTCCATCTTGGCTAGACGGTCTTGGTCGAGTGCAAGCTCCCTCTTCTGGTTGGTGGCGACTTGGTGTAGTTGCTTGTACTTGGCACCTTCTGCTTCGAGCTGCTTGCGAGCTTGTTCAAGCTGGCGGTCACGCCCACGGGCGTCTCTCTCTAGCTGCAGGGCAGTGTCTTCGATCTCGTTGTACTTGCTTTGAGCGGAGACCAACTGTCGTTCCAAGGACTGGACGAACACAATGCAGTCAGTCCAAAGCTAGGGATCTCGCGCGGCACCATACCTCCTTGGCCTTCAGAGCTTCTGCGAGCTGTCCATCAGAGTCAATCTGGCGAGCACGAAGCGCCTGTAGCTCTGATTCCAGGCTCCTCTTGGTCTTCTCCAACGCTGCCACGGCAACTTCGGCTTTCGTAGACTGTTCTTTGATGTTCTTCTCGCGCTCCAGCAACGACGCGTGAGAGCTTTCCAGTTGTGCGTATTGTCGGCTAACTCTCTCAATCTCGAGATTGAGCTTGCTCTCGTTTTCAAGAGCAGTCTTGCGAAAGGCGTTGAGCTGGCCCTGGAGGTCGGCGACCTGGCGTCGCAAGTCGACAAGCTCCTCCTCTTTGCTCTTCTCCACTTCGCGGCGGCGCGTCTCCTCTGTTGCCTTCGTCTCAATGAGAGCACGGAGGTCGTCAAGCTCTTCCTGTAGTTTGGCCTTCGCGGACAGCGTGCGATCTGTGTCTGCCTTAGAGGCGTCCATTTCGGCCCTTTGCCTCTCAGCCAAAGCATGAAGTTCAGTGAGCTCCTTTTGCAGCTGTCCACGCTCCTGCTTGGAAGCAGCGACGTCAGAAGCCAGGCGAACGATGTCATCTTCCTTCTTCTGGATCATTGCTGAGTACTCGGTGGCGGTTCGTGTTAGTTCAGCGAGCTGATCTTTTGTCTGCCTTGAGCCTTTTTCCAGCTGATCGACCTTGCCATTGAGGAGTTCGCTGAGAACTAATTGAGAAAAGCGTGATGAATGTAATGATAGGGAGCACTCACACTGTGCGAAGCTCTGCTGTCAACTTGGACTGCAATTCGCTCGTTGCCGCTTCAGCCCGTTCTTTGAAACGGACCAGGTCCTCGTCGCGTTGTGACACTAATGTGGTAAAGTCCTCGTTTAGCTTCTGCAGTTCGTCCCGCTCTTCCTGGAGCTGCGCCATGCTGCTTTCCATCGTGGAGAGAAGATCCGAAAACTCCCCCTCCTTGCTCTTCCATTCATTCTGCTGACCCTCTAACCGGACAAGATGCTCTGCGGCTTGGTCGAACGCTTGGCGAAGATTCTCGTGCTTCTCGTCACTTTCTTTCTGTAGGAGCAGTGCTCTGTCTAGCTGCGAATCGAGGACGTCGAGGTCGGCGTGAAGTGCTACTATCTCTTCTTCAAGCTCAATCTCCCGTTGTTTGCTCCGCTCTAGGAGCGAGTCTTTGTCGAGGGCAAGTGCGCGCTCGGCTTCGAGGTCATTGACGATCTTCTGCTTCTCTGTTTCCAAGGCCATCTTGACGTTCTCTAGGTTCTCCCGTTCGCGCTGGTCCCTTTCTGCTCGCTCTTTGATGAGCTGGAGTTCGACTTCTTTTCGCCGCAACTCTTCATCGTTGCGTGTGGCAGCGAGCAGGGGCCGAACCTGACGGTCATTCAATAAACTGGATATAATTTCGATAAACATTCGGCGCACCTTTGTATAGAGTTGCCACCAAGGCCAATCCCGAAGATCTCCGTACACGCGAGCGTTTCGTTGAATAGTCCGAATAGCAACTGCTCGGTTGAGGATCTTCTTCATCTGTCTCCGTGCTGAGAACTTCCTCGCCACAGCTTGCAGTCTCGAGAAGACATCGTATAGTAGGGCATCTCTACGCTCCTCGAGTTCTGCGAGCACGCCTGCCTTAAAGAAGATCTTTGAGGTGCCAACTCGGTAGTTCTCCGTATCGAGCTCTAGCGCCTCCACCATCCGAAGACACGCTTTCCGTCCATCCATGTACCCTCGGGGAATAATACTGGGCGTCATAATCTCGTAGCGTTGGCGGAATTCGACGAAGGGGAGTCGATTTGGATACCCAAGACGTGCGATACGAATGCCCTCGAGCACACCGTTGCAACGCAATTGGTCGAGCACGAGAGGTACGTCGACTCGTCCTGCCTTCTTGTTGATGTTGGGAACTATACACCGAATGAAGTGTGGCTGGGTGGCGTGCAATTGAGCCATGAGGAGAGAGAGCTGTTCTCTGTGTCGCTGAGCCACCGTCCGGAAAGCGCCTTTCTTGACGCCACGCTTCTTCCCCAAGGAAAAGCCCACGCTTGAGGAGGGAAGATCGTTGAATGAAGGAGTGTAATCCTGGAATAATGAAGCGACGTAAGGTTCTGTCGATGCGGCGAGGACTCGAGTGACGTTGTCGTTCAGGGGATCTTTGTTCTTCTCAAGCCAGCCGTCAGTGCGGTACTCGACCTTGCCGGCATAGTGTGTGATGATGAAGCCCTGCTCGAATTTTGGCAGGTTGTACTTGGCGCGACCTGGGTGGGGCTGTTCACCTGGACGCAGCTCTCCGCTCCACATCGAGTGTACTTTCTCCGTGAAGGTAAGATCGGTGGCTTTGGGCATGATACACTCCTCATCTAGGGTGCTGAGGATACCGATAGTTTGACCGCTCGCTTCGATGAGGTCGATTGTTGGCTGAAGGTCAAGCTTGAAGTTGACGTAGTCCCACTCGATGCCCTCCCGAGAATATTCCTCTTGCTCAAGAACGAACATGTGGTGATTGAAGAACTGCTGGAGTTTCTCGTTGGTGAAGTTGATGAGAAGTTGCTCGTACGTGTTGATTTCGAAAATTTCGAAACCGGCAATATCGAGAACACCGATGAACGTCGACTTTGGGGTGGGGCGATCCAGAGCGCGGTTAATGCGGTCGACGAGGGCACCGAACGATTTCTCGTAGAGAGTCTTGCACAGGGCGGCTAGCTCGTCCAGAGCCTGCTGGCCTGTCCTTGCTTGCGTTACCCATTCTCGACCGGCGAGTACTTTGGGACGCAGGATGGCCTTCGTAAATTCGGCCAACGGTATACCCAAGAGGTGGCACACCCGCTCCGCCTGTGAGGGGTCAGCCATGACGGCATCATCAGCCCTCGTCGAAGTAATGGCAATATTTCCGATGTGGAGAACAGCTGCCACAATCCGAAAGAGATCGAATTGCTCAGCTTGGGAGAAACCGACAACTTCGAGGGCATTCTTGGGTGGATTGTGAGCGAGGGTAACTTCATCCATGTGGGACGGCGGACTTACGATCAGGGTATCCCAGTCGTCCCGGTCGTTGACGCCGTCAACTTCCCGCCTGGATCGGTTCAAGAACTCGTAGTCCTCGATATCTCCGTCCAACAACAGCGAATCTATGATGCTGTAAATGATCTGCCAACATTATGGAATGGTGATCAACCTACCTTTCAGGGATCCTCCGGTGGACATCAGTTGATAAAACACATGGAAGTTCCGTTCCGCCGGACTCCGTACAACTACTCGGCTCTTCTCCAACAAGTACCAGTCAATGTTCGCACCGGAGATACTTCCATCAGGAGCAAAACTGATCCGAATGAACTTGCCAAAACGACTGGAGTTGTTGTTCCGTTGTGTTTGAGCATTTCCAAAGGCTTCAAGAACGGGATTGGCTTGGATGATCTGCCGTTCCAGCAAGCCGAGACGGCCTTTTGCTGTTAGGGAGCTCCCAGATCCACTTATCGAAACGCTCTTGTTTCTAAAGGAACTGCTTCTAGGCAACCCTGTTGATGGTATCGTCGAGTATGATGAAGACACAGAAGGGGAATGTGTATGTGATGAACCTGGAAGATGGGCATCGGTTGCTATGGCGGAAAGGTATTGGATGACCTTCTTCGTGCTCTCGGTCTTACCGGCGCCAGATTCACCACTATACAAGATATGATCATCAGCGAATGCTTATGTTGGACAGCCGAAGTCAACCGACGTGATGAGAATACTTTGGTTTTCGCGTTCTTCCTGCATGTTGACCCATGCACGCTCGGTAACTGCAAAGATATGTGGTGGATTCTCATCTCGCCGTTTGTTCCGGTATTGTTGGATAATCGCGTCGGTATAGAGTGGCAAGTTCTGGTAAGGATTAATGGCAACTAAGAACAACCCGGAATATGTCTGTAGAGTGGGTGTTAGTTGTTACAGTTTACATGCAACACTGATGCTAGATAATGATGGTACCCGTCTCCAAGATATGACAGTGAAACACAGGGAGTAGACTCACGTAGATGGCTCCAGATCCATACCTTAAGCGGAGATTGTGAACAACACTGGCTTCATTCAGGAATGTGAGATCTGCAATGTCGTCGACGCGGTCGAACTTTGGGGGGTTCATCTTCGATAGAGCGTACAGAGGTACCCGGCGTATCTGAGACATGGACTCATCAGCTCGCATGAACTATTGAGGATGGTAGCACCACGGACATCTCCTCCAGCAGACATGACGATTTCTGCGGTATCTTCGTCCTCTTGATGGACCCAGCCAGCGAGGTAGCCCTCCTTCTCGTCGGGTACCCACACCCATTTCTTCTCGTTGAACTCTGCTTGCAGTGCAGCGGCACGAGCTGCCTCACCACTTTGAGATGGTCTTGGTGCATTCATCTTAGATAGATCAGTTTCTGGTCAGTAAACGCGCGTTTGAGTTGGTGGCTTCGAACGGAATCAGTACTTGGTCCTTGACGCGGCTCCGGGGTGGGGTATGATGAAGCAAGGTTGTTGGGTATCGTCGTCAGGTATCTTTGATCGTGAATCGTAGCGTCGTAGTCCCTAATGTTGGAAGTACCAACAAGAGTACCAGCAAGCCTCCAGCTAATGCAATCAGAAGTCGAAGTCAAGTGCTTTGGTTCGGCCTCAAAGGGATCGGCTGTTCGACCAACCGCCACTCCCAGTATCGCCCGTTTAGGCAACTGTGAATGTTCACGCGACCAGCGTCACCAAGCTCCCTTCAATATTAATTCAAGAAGTTCAGCGCTAGATGCTTAACTTCCTTCTCCTCCGCAGTAAAGTAGACCCAGTGACTATAGAATGCAGTTCTTTGACTCATTTCTACGTAGAGCAACGGTTGGGGTATTTTCAATCCGTCGCTCTGAAGCTCCTGGATTACGGGAGTTTGGTCTTCCATTCTGATTGATTCCTTTCAGCTAGGATAAACATGCACCACGGCCCGCCACCAGTCGCTAATGTGCGCCTAAACATACCCCAATCCTCGTAGTAAATGTTTAACAGCTCGGAAAAAGGAAGTGTCAAAATCTGCGCCGTTTCTTATAAATGCTCAGGCGTGTCAGGTACTCGCCTTCACCAATCTAAACTTGCACACCACAAGCCGAAGTGTTGCTCTCTTAAAACTAACTGTCCATGGCAGGCATCAACCTAGATATCGAGAAATTCTTTGAACTCTGCGTGGACCCCGAGTACTTTGAGTAAGTCTGACCCAGCTGTGCGGTTCAATCACTGCTGACGGCACTTACCACGCGCATCTACCTGAAACCAGTAGTGACGCTCTGTTTCATGAGGAAGTTGAGCGGGAAGGGGAAAGTTGCATGAGCGAGTACGTGGGGCTTGCAAATTCTTATGATCACGACTCCGATTCTCCCGCCCCTCACTCGGACGAAGGCACCCCTGCATCTGACTGGTCTTCGTCAACGTTGGTAGGTTCTTCTGTTTGAAATGCAGAGGAACATGCAACTCATTACTTGAAGGAATCGTCCGGATTCCTGAGTGACGCTTCGTCACTCTCAATAAATCCCTCACTGCTAGTGAAAATCCCTGATACCCCAGAACATGTTCCCAACGAGGATCAGGACATTGAGGATCAGTGCATAGCCTCATCCCCCATTGAGATCAGCGAGACCTCCGATCCTTCCCTATTGCCGCTCACTCCTGTCAAGTCTTTATCGCCCAGACATCCTGTGGTGGACTTTGGTTCCAGTGGGCGAAGAGTCCGGAAGAAGCAGTGGCTAGGAGTCCTATGAAGAGGAAGAGGGCCGCGCCTCAGCACCGCCGCCGCCCCCGCACTAGACAGTATGTCCGTGTGGCCGAAGAGCCGCCAATTAAAGAGGAAGGGTCGGGCTCGGAGTATCTGGGCTCCGATTCTGATGATGCTGAGGAGAGCGCAGATGACGAACTCTACCGTGAGATAGACTCCTCAGCCCCTCCGTCGACGAAGCGGCGGAGGGCGGACATTCGTCAAAAGTCGACTAGAAGGATCCGCTGCGAGGAACCATTTTGCAGTCGGTCATTTACCCGACCAGCTGATCTTCGACGCCACATCGCCACAATCCATAAGGATTTGTCCCTGCGGGAAGTCCTGAAGGAGACGAGAGAAGAGTACCGGCTGTGATGCAAGAAATGCGAGGCAATCTTGGGGAGGGTGGATGCTCGTCAAAGGCATGAAAGTCGTGGGTCGTGCGAGCGCAGTCAGGCAATTATGGAAGCTCGGGAACGAAATGGTACTGTTCGCGGAAGGACCAGTCGGGTCAGCTGAAGTAGATAACTGAAATCTTGTTGTTCTCTGGCTCAGGTAAGACGGTTCCGTCATTCCTGATCGCAGGTAATTGACCTTCTTCTCAAGAAGCATATGTGGGCTCGGAGACTTACCTGGTAAATCCCCCTTCATTTCGGTTTTTGGAAAAGATACCCGTTGACAACCCTTAGATGACGCGATCGTTCTTTTGTATGTTTTCCAAAACCTCGCAGAAGTCTTCACGGCGACGTGTTCTGATCTGTTACTTTGGCGCTAATTTATATCTATGTTATTGTTTTTTGGACCTCCTTGGACCCACAATTTTCGTGTTGGTCGTTAGACTGAGATTAAAATACAAGTGCATCACAATGCGCGTCCCTGAAGCTTCATTACGTGCCCTTGTTTTCACTTTGGTCAGTTACTTGTGATATCGATTTCGAGCGTAGCGTCCTCACCCTCTGGTATTATTTCTCGAATTGTCTTGTTGAGCTGGGGTGCGGACTCCGCTCCGTAACTGATAAACGCCCATGATCAACTAGATCAGGATTTCATTTTTGGAAGCGCTTGATCGAGCTGACGCGGCTGTACAAACTTTTCTAGATTTTCCAAAGAAACAGCGTGTACAGCAAACAACCTCCAGTGTGCCGCCCAGCTTGGCTGTAGCGGTTAAGATACCGTCACTTGTGCGAAGAACCGTGGCATCGACCACTACTCAATGCGCGACACCATGCATGGTTCGCATTGAATCGCAAGCGCTGCCCCCACAACCTGATAATCGCATCCGTCATCACCGGACTCTAGACTGGTAACAAAGATGATTTTCGGCGCCTTTTCCTAGCTTCTCAAGGCGTCAAAAGAAGGTAACCTCGGAGCAACTAGTTCTCATCTGCAGCGAGGCAACAGCCTTGTCAGCGCGTGTGTAACACGTTTTTGTAGGGTTGGACCCTCAAGCGTCAACATGATCAGTATCTGCGCGTTCGTGTTCTGATAAGAAGGGGCCGCGTCTAGCGAACTTCATTCCCCCACTACTAGAACCCCCTCTCCAGATCGCAGAATAATCGACATACGCTTGAGCGCAGTATATTGAACATGGACTCGATCGACCAATGGATCACATACCCCGAATCAGCGGGCCTACCACCAGTGGAGGTTGATGGGCTCAAGACCATGTAAGTATCGACTCGTGGAGAGAATGCATAGTAGCTCACATGTCTCAGTGATGCACCTAGCATATACTTGAACTCGAATTACGCACTGAGTAGCTCGAGCATCCTCTTTGGCGAAGGCCACGACCCGCACAATGTTCAAGAGCTCGGAATGTCTGGATCACTTGATTTTGATTCATATAACCACAGCCCAGCAACAATGCCCACTAGGCTGAATGAAGATCCCCTAGTTCGTGATGTTGCCCTTCCTTCCTTGACCTGGCGACTGAGATTGTATACCACAGCTCTCCCCTTTTTTATCCGACACTCCCTATCTCGGAGCGTACGGCTACGATTCGTCGCCGGGGATGTCCCCTGACTGCTCACCAGCAAGTGTGGCGTCTTCCAGTATGCTCAGGACTCCGGAGAACGGCGAGCCTCTCCCTGTAATGGGCGAATCCTCACCGACTCTGACGGAATACGAAGCCCTCCCTGACATCACGGATGTTGAATTGAGCTATTCATCGCCATTCTTGTCGCAACACTCAGATTACGCCTTGGAAGGTTACCCATATCAAGGAGTGATGCAAGAAGACCTTGCTTGTACTCCAATACCCCAGATACCGTTGGAACTTGCACATTCTCCTGCCATCTACACCATTGGGATCGTTCCACCTTCCCCTTCCCCAGTTAGGCCATCCGGAACTTCGATCAGTCGCGCTACTACGCCACAGCCCGTCACACCAATAGCATCTTCTTCATCTCAACTCTTGGCTTTGCCATCACCACGAACGCAACCAGAGCCATCGAGGCAGACCGGTCGGTCAACATCATTGCCACCCGTAACACCGTCCACACCGCAACACATGCATGAATCTTCACCACTGAGGCATCCTACACCATTGAGGCCATTCACTCGAGCACAATCTGCTCGCCCTGCCACGCCGTCTTTCTTTCTCAGCCCACTGGCCCTCCAATTTCCCCGCTCGCCCAGCCTATCCCCTCTGACTCCTTCGCCCGTTAGCCTACCCTCGCTCTCTCCCGCGCTTTCGTGCGTGTCGCTCGGGGACGTTGAGATTTACCGCGAGCCTACCCCCGTAGCTGGTCCAAGTACTTCCAACGCTACTGCCTCGCCGCTCGTGCAGCAGGCTCCTCTACCATCGGAGAAGGTGCTTGGAAAGCGCCGAAGAAGAGACTCCCTTGCGGACGGCGCTGACATACCGAAGATTTCTAAACACTGCAAGGCTGCTAAGGTCGATGAGGATGAATGGATACCAACTTCCTCACGACCGAAGCGCCGGGCAGCCGCCGCCTGCAGCTCATCTTCCCAGGTCATAGCAGGCCCATCAATGCCGCCTGAGCCGTCTCCCAAAAAGCGGAGCACCAAGACACCAAAAAAGTCGCCCTCGAACACTCCGGCTCTTTGTTCACTGTGTGTGAAGACCTTTACACGCACGTCAGACCGGAATCGACACGTGAAGTCCAAACATTGGAGTGTAAAACTTCCTTGCCCATACTGTAAACTCAAGTTCTCGCGCGAAGATTCTCTCAACCGCCATATCAAGTCACACCACCCTAAGGAGTAGCAACGCAATATAGTCCCGTTTCATTTCCCCCTCCGGCTCGTATCGCGTTTTCTTCATCTTTTTCTTATCCACTCTTGCATCTTCCTTCATGCTGTAATCTTTGCCATTCTGCACGTTCAAGCTACCCATACAACTCATCCACGGAGCCCAAGTGGCTCTCAAGCATCGCCACAATGTCAGTACAGGAAACTGATTATTTTTTACCCACACCCAGCATCACATACCCCTTCCTGTGTTATATTCATTTGTAGCGATATGTAGCACTTTATATTTCAGTTTGCATCTAGGCACTTCGAATATCTTCATTTCATTTCAACTGTGCGTTCAGTGAACTCGTCAAGGGATAATAGCCCCTGAACTGCACGATCACGTAAGCAAACCCGTGGCGCCTAAATGTTTGGGCACAGGAAGCTTTGGACCTTGTTCTAAGTCTGCTACCACCATCCTCTGATACGGAGATACCTGAGGATTATCATCCGAATAGTACTAGCACCGGTACAATATCTCCAAGCCGTAAACCCGGGCTCGTATCCCACCAAATCATGGAGAACTCTGAAGGGCTTTCAACACCTATCGGAGAAAGCATAATTGAAGCGGGGACGCACCTATGGATTCCAGAACCAGAGACCCTGCAACCTTCAAGCGAACAGGTGGCTTCTTCGTCTAATCTTCCTCGACTACTGAGGGAACGACTATACGTTGGAAATTTGGGCACGACAGTGGATGAGTGAGTCGACGCGCATGCACATAATTTGACATGGAATCCTAAAGATTTCCAGGTATACCCTCCTTCAAGTGTTCGCGAAATTTGGAAAAGTCGCAAAACTGGACTTCCTATTTCACAAATCGGGCCCTAACAAAGGCAAGCCTCGCGGATACGCCTTTGTCGAATTCATGAATGAAGCTGTAAGTTCTCCTACACCTTCGGTTGTGCTGGTCTTTGACTCGGTACCCTCCACTTTCACGAATTTGCGCGCTGGACGGTGGTACTCTCTGCACTGCATGTCCGAAGGATCCATTCATTGCGAGTAAGCTGACTAGACTCGTTCCATAAACCAGGACGCAGAGAAGGCGCTTGAAAACGCTAATGGCAAGCTCTTGCGCGGTCGTAAGCTGGTTGTGACTTTCGCGCAGCAAGTGCCATCCAATAACATGGGAGCAACCTCACATGGTGGCAAATCAAAGAGGTCAGATAATACCCCAACCGCGCTGAGCCTGGCGAAGAGTAGCGGCATCGGTCGCTCAGAAGCGTCAGTAGCTCCAACTCGTGATGTTTATTTTTGTCTTATTCTGCGCGATAGTAAGACATCAAGTAAAATCGCCATGATGGAGGCCAAATTACGACAAATGGAGTCTTCATCTCCGTTTACGGAGAAGCCATCTCTACCTCGCAAACCAGTCGCCCCTGCGGCATTTCACCCGCATGCTCCGAAGGGTCTTCCGTCGAAGAGGCCTTCCTCATCGCTTATGTCCATGGGGTCCACCTCCAAGGGCCCCGAAATTCGGCGACCGACAATGAGCGCGGGCAGTCAGCTGCGCACTCAACACCATATCGAGAGTGGCAAGGTTGCACCTGGACCGTCCTTGGCATCGGCATCCAAGTCCCAAACGGAATCCTCGGACGCGACAAGAATTCCGCCTTCAAGTAAGCAGCGGAGTATACCTGGTGTCAAGATTGTGAAAGGGCGCCTTAAATAAAGGTACTTGTGTTGTTTTTCGTATCACGCCACTGAGCTGAATGGAGGAAGGTCATCTCAACCATCATGATCGTGCCCCTTTTATAATCAGTATTGATTTGTTATCGCTGAGTTTCGGGAATAAACCGGGCTTCCTCTCTTACGTCTTACTGTCCATTCCTCGTCTGTCGCTGAGAATAGCGCATCTTGCTGTGTTCCGGGCTTGACCTTCACGCTGTTTCAAAAGCTTGATCAAGCCTGCAGTCTTTACGATACGACAGTGGCAATCCGTTTTCTTCCGCCGGCTATACAAAGGTAAGAACCTTTCGCGGGAATGCATTTTTAACTCACCATTGACAACTGGAACAATATCTAACAGAAAATTGTTGGGCCTCCGAGCCTTACACATTCCGGCGCGGATTCAGTCGGAGGAAGCACCCGATCCTGTGTGAAATCAGACTTCCCTTTCGCGTTTTAGTCGTCCGCATACTCGCACATTTCCCTCGTTATCAGATTGTCCTGCAACGCCCGCGAACCATCCATTCCACGATCGCCACAATCCGCTATGAATTCGCATCGCGTGGGTTTGGCGTTTAGTTGTGAAGAGCCGGAAGAGTGGTGGGCTGGGAATCTAGGAGATTCTCATCGGCTAATAGAGCTCACCACAATACTGCCAACCTCGCGCTTCAGTCAGTCTTGCAACGTTGCCTCATTCTTGTGAAACAGTGCGTAACCTGGACCCCAAATCCGGGAAACGGGGCAGTACACGGATGCCGGGTCAAGGCCCCCGAATTCACCCATCTCTCTCCGAAAGGTCGGTACTGACAGAAGAACTGATAAGAGCTCTTAGGAAACCCCGCTGCAACGACACTCAGCTGCAGGCGTCTGATGGCGAGACCCGTTGGCCAGAGCAGCGGCCGGCGTCGATATATGAACGAGAAATATAGTCAGCCAATCAAGGGGGATTCAATTACGTTGTTTTGTTATCCACTCAGGCTCACGATTGTAAGTTGACTGATCTTTAACTCAGACTAACTTGACTTCTCTGGACCATCGTGATATTTCTTCGTCGATATCAGAGTCCTGGTTGTCGTCTGTGGTGTGATTTCGACTTCCGGATCTATTCCGTGTGAAAGCAACCTCAGACATGAGGATGCTGAGGGAGGGTTAATGACTGCTCTCTCGAGCCTTTCTGGTAATAGAAGCTCACGATCTATCTACCATTTCCACGAGGTTCAGCCTATGAATGGAATAGCGTTCCAGCTCTTGTCATATCTATTCGTCTCTTTTTGTGCTAGGTGAGTTCTCCGCGGCGCAACCTGCATGTATTTCATATGAAACTGACAGGGGCCTTTTGTTGGCAAGGCTCTCTGGAGGAGTTTATGTGCTACACGGCTGCTTAACTCGGAGAGTCTCATGACTTCTATTCTCGTGTATCAAGACATGCTGAGTTCCAAACCTCTGCGAAGGTCTCTCCTTCCCCGGCACCTGACCCGCCCCAACAGATTCGTAAGATTGTTCTCAGCGGCACTTATAATTATCCAGCATTGGATCTTATATCTCCTCGTCGACTTTCTTTCTCTATCCTTTACCATCACGTCGATTGAAAATGCCTTCTGCACAAGTTTTCAAGGCCACTGACGGCGCTGTTTACACCACCTCTACTGGTGCCCCCGTTGGAGAGCCCTACGCAGCTCAGCGTCTCGGCACTGTTGGACCTCTCCTCCTTCAGGGTACGTACCAATCAGCACGCGTTATCTTTGCGATCGAGCTGATCGCATGATCACAGACTTCCACCACATCGATCTCCTCGCCCACTTCGATCGTGAGCGTATCCCAGAGCGTGTTGTAGGTTTCAGATGCGTTTATGACATGCGCCTTGTTCCTGATGATGCATTAGGTCCATGCCAAAGGTGCTGGTGCACATGGTTACTTTGAGACAACCCATGACCTTAGCGACATTACCTCTGCCTCGATCTTCACAAAGGTCGGCCAGAAAGTGCGCACCACTGCCCGATTCTCCACTGTAGGTGGAGAGTCTGGGTCGGCCGATACGGCCCGTGATCCTCGTGGTTTCGCCCTCAAGCTGCGCACTGAGGAGGGTAACCTTGACTGGGTGTTCAACAACACCCCTGTCTTCTTCATCAGGGATCCTGCCAAGTTCCCTCACTTCATCCACACCCAAAAGCGTGACCCTCAGACGCACTTGAAAGATGCTGACATGTTCTGGGTATGCAATTGCTGACGAACCCCTCGTTGCTGCTAACTCTGACGAATGGATCAATAGGACTATCTCTCCCAAAACCCCGAGTCCGCACACCAAATCATGATCCTCTTCTCGGATCGCGGAACTCCCGATGGTTACCACAACATGCATGGCTACTCCGGCCACACCTACAAGCTCGTTAAGGACGATGGCAGCTGGGTCTACACCCAAATTCACCTCATCGCTGACGGTGGCTTCAAGGTTGGTGTGCCCAGCTACTTAGCGCTAATATATACTGATGGATATTTGTAGACCCTCGATGATGCTCAGGCTGGCCAGCTCGCTGGCTCCAACCCTGACTACGGTATTCAATCTCTGTTCGAGACCATCGAGGCAGGGAAATACCCGTCCTGGACTGCTTACGTGGTGGGTACCTTCGCTTTCTATGGCGACTAGCCGTCGTTTCATGACTTGTCATTGCAGCAAACGATGACGCCCGAGCAAGCAGAAAGCTTCCGCTACAATGTCTTGGATCTCACCAAGGTCTGGCCTCACAAGGACTACCCCATGCGCCCCTTCGGCAAGTTTGTCCTGAACGAAAACGCTCAGAACTACTTCGCTGAGATCGAACAGGTTAGTGGTGACCTCGAGAGCGCAAAACAAAAGTGTCTCTTCTGACAAATATTCAATATAGGCTGCCTTCTCTCCTTCCCACACCATCCCTTACATCGAGCCCTCTGCCGACCCCGTCCTGCAGTCCCGTCTCTTCTCCTACCCCGACACTCACCGTCACCGTCTCGGTGTCAACTACTCTCACATCCCCGTCAACGCACCCATCGTGCCAGTCGCCAACTTCCAGCGCGATGGTCCTATGACCATTGTCAGCCAGGGGGCTCGCCCCAACTACCAGAGCTCCATCACACCCTTGACCTTCAAAAAGAACAAGGGTGCTATCAATGGTGCTGTTCGCGACTTCGAGCGCGAGGCCAAGCATGAGACCTGGATTGGTGGTGCTTTCTGGGACTTGAGCGAGATCACTGAGCGTAAGCGTTGCAACTTTTTGGTGTTCGGATCAATGTTGCTGACCCTGAAGGCTGCAGTCGACTTCGAGCAGCCACGTGCTCTCTACCAGAAGGTCATGAACGACGTCGACCGTGCCCACCTTGTCTCCAACATTGCTGGTCACTTGGGTGGTGCTAAGAGCGCTGAGGTTAAGGCCAGGACTCGTGAGTCTCCATACTTTCATGAGACCGATGTATCTCATCATCATTCGTAGTCTCTTACTTCGCCAGTGTCGACCAATCGCTCTCCGACCGCATTGCTCAGGCTATTAACGCTCCAACCGCGAAGCCCTTGCCCGTCAAGTCCGCTGCTGAGGCTATTCGCTTTCGTGCAAATGTTGGCGCGGCTGTGAAGCAGTAGATGTGTGTCTAAGGAATCTGGAAACCGTCATCTTGTTGTAGAATTATCTCTCACGTCCAACACGAATGTATGTTCTTACAAGCAAAAATTGTATAACCATTGGGGAACTAGCTTTAAAGGTACAATGATGAACAGAAGATAACAGAGTTGGGCCGCTCGAGCATTTCTGAGGCTTTTTGGAATTTGTCTTGGAGCTCGGAGTTGCCGATGACTTTTGCTGCTTGTGTCATCTGTCGCAGCAGTTCTCCGAGTCGTCTGAATACACGGATGAGGTTACCCTCGAACTGGTCCGTCAGCTGGAAACCACCGATGGCGGATCAGTAACAAATTTATTTGACGAAACGGTTCACCGACCCTGCATATATCCGAAAATGATGCTCCGCGACACCACTGTACGACAGCATCCATAAGCTCGACCTTGAACGACTGCACATACTCTTCTTCGATCAGAGGCAATTTTGATTCTTGGGACACCTTTGCAATGCGCCGAGCTAGTTCTTGCATGATTCGTAATGGGGCCGCAAGTTCCTCGGTCAGCTTGGTCTGCTGTTCGCTCTGCGAAACACAGTGAGTCTTGGCCAGCCCAGAACGGGTGGCGTGCGTACCTTTTCTGCGAACACGAAGCAACTCAGCAGACTCGCACACTGCTCTGGGAGAAGGGTGTTGAAAACGCCATTGAAGATCAGTTCAGTGAGCAGAAGCTCGTCCCCTGTGCTGATTTCGCATGCCACGCGACCTTTCATCTCGGCAATGTCTGATGAGTTCGTGAAGCCTAATCGTCGAAGGACACGTTTCCGACACTTGAGCTCTTCGAGTTGAAGAACGTCGTGCGTTGCAGATATTCGTTTCTTCAGCGCGCGGATGTTGGCCTGGGCGTCCTGTTTTTGGGAGTAGAGAGTGTAGAGCTCGGGTAGCAGAGGATCCTTGTGCAGGGGATTTGAGTACATTTTCTTCTCCATGATGTCAATTTTCTGTCCGTATATGTTGTGAGCATCAAAATACCTCAGATCCATGGCGCGAATCTAATAAAACCCACCTTGATGAGATTCAAGAATTTCTCATCCTTGATCCCCATATTCTCCACCGGATCAAGCATCGTTATCCCATCGGGGAACCTCTTCTGGACCTCCAACACGCTCTTCCACACCGTTTCTCGTGCTTGGTCTTGCCTCAGGTCTTTCGGGAGGAATATCCGGATGTGGCTTATCGCATCGACGGTCGAGAGGAGGATTGGGACGACGAGAGGAGTGCCTTTTTGGCCCGAGGGACAAGGTTGGATGCCGCCGGGAGTAGGTGTCATGATGTTGCGGTCTTTGGGGACGGTTGCGCCGTCTGCGCAGTTGAGGAGGACGTCAACTATGTATTGCTCGTGGGCGGGGATGTCGTCGGTCTGGAACTCTGATTTCGTCTGTGTGTGGTGATTTTAAAGCTCAGTCGCACAAAAACATGAATTGTTTGTGGTGAGAAAACCGACCTTTGGTTTGAGGCGCTTCTGGAAGTTGATGACGACACCCCAGCCAAAGTCTGCGTCGCGGTGCTTGACTCGTATGAGGCGGCCGGCTTGGAGGAAGGGGAGACTGTATGTCGGGTGTGTAATGACTGTACGGAAGTCTTCGCACATCCTGTCAAGTTGTTGGCGATAGTCGTAGTACGTTGCTACGAGGTCCTCGTCTGGGATATGTATTGAGCTGCGCCGTTTTTCCTCCGCTTTGAGCTCTACGGGGTGAATATTTAAGGTGGAAACGGGGTGAGCCAAGACGTTTTGGACGAACCGTGTTCGAGGACTGGAATTCCAGCGCTGCTCTGGAACTGGAAGAAGCACCGCTCAAGCATATACTCCGGACTGATACCTTCGACCTTGAGGAGATTCAAAATCATGTTATACCCCAAATGAAACGCCGAGTCCAATCGATCCGCCTCTCCCTTGATCATCGTCTTCGCCGAAGTAGGTTCCAACTTCTCATCACACATCATGATGACGACTCCGCGGTCGTCCAGCCCACGCCGACCTGCCCGACCTGACATCTGGATGTATTCCCCCGAGGAGAGATCCCGGAACTCGCGTCCGTCGAATTTTCGGGCTGCGGTGAATACAACCGTTTTGGCGGGCATGTTTAGACCGATTGAGAAGGTCTCCGTTGCGAAGAGCACTTTGATGAGGCCTTCTTGGAAGAGGATCTCGATGACTTCTTTGAGGATGGGAAGAAGACCTCCGTGATGGATCCCGATTCCGCGCTTGAGGAGTGGGAGGAGGTTGGCTATTTGGGGGAGGTTTCGGTCGTCTGTGGAAAGGTTCTCGATGGCGTTTTGGAAGATGCTTGTGACGAGTTCTTGCTCGTCGTTTGAGTTGAACTCGAATTTGGACATTGTGAGAGCGAGGGCTTCACATTCGCGTTTACTGAAGGCGAAGACGATGACGGGGTTGTAGTTTTTGAGCATGATCATTTTGATGATTTTGGATATGTCGGAGGGGCCTGAGTGAGGTTGAGGGATGGGCTGAGATGGGTTATGAGTGGGTGTGACGACGGACCTTTCGTTTGGCCTCCTTTTTTGGATTTACCTTTGCGGCCCTTTCCGCTGCGAGGATCAGCAGGGTCTTCTCCCATCCTGTCTTGTAGAGTACCCATGGCTTTACTGAAGTTATCCTCCTTGAAGTCACCCTTCTCGTTTACGACCAAATATATACCCTCTCCGCCAGCGGGGAAGAGATAGTGCTGGAGTGGAGTGGGTCGGAAGTTGGTATAGACGACGTGACAGGGTTGTTCGTGCGATTTGCATATCCATTCGGCAAACTGCATGGCGTTGGGGATGGTAGCTGAGAGGAAGACGTAGCGGACGGAGTGCGGGAGCAGGATGATTGTTTCTTCCCAGACTACACCGCGTTCCTTGTCTCGCATGTAGTGGATCTCGTCGAAGATCACCCATGCGACTTCACGCATGATCTCGGAACCGCGGTACAACATCGAGCGTAAAATCTAGCTCGTCGATGTAGCGAGTATGGAATACGGCATTGGTTTTATGCTCACCTCCGTTGTCATCACTAAACACGTCGCAGATGGGTTAATGGTCACATCACCGGTCATAAGACCAACATCGCCAAACTCAGCAAGCATCTCGCGATACTTTTGATTACTGAGAGCCTACACAAAACGAAAAACACATTCGATCACTCATCTCGCATACAGGGATTTTGAACCCGCTCACTTTTATTGGACTAGTGTATATTACACGCTGCCGGTTCTGGAGACACTGTGCTATGGCATACTCTGCCACCACTGTTTTACCGGCGCTAGTATGTGCTGATACTAGAACGCTCTCGTTGCGCTGTATAGCGTAGACGGATACTTGTTGGAAGGGATCGAGGGTGAATTTGTATTCTCTGGCAGGTTTTGAAGGTGGAATGTGTTTGGCAATTGAGATGTAGTCGTAGCCAGGAGGAATGGCGACTTGGTGCCGGACCTAGGTGATATAAGTAAGGACTACGGGAATGTTCATGATCTATACTTGCCTGGTGCCGAAGCTCAAGCCTTGACCCTTCTTCGACAGGACCAGTCAATCCTCCGCTGGCCGCCATCTCACGTTTAGCTTCCGTTTGGAAATCATCGACTACGACTGGAGCAGGAGATGCAGCACGAGGCCGCTTAGACGGTCTGTCTGCGTCCTCGTGCATCGTTCTGATATCCAGAGACTCGCTATTGGGCTTGACGTCGTCGGGACTTGGTTTACGCTTGTGACCAGAGGTTGACGCGAAAGTATCCATGACGCCGTCCATATCAACGTCTGCGGCAGCGATCGAGGGCTTGGCCTCGACAGATTCGTTGTCGCTATCATCGTCTGCAGGAGCATTGTCTAGGAAAGAAAACAAGTCGGGAGCCATGACGGACAGTGCCAACGAACGTCTGCTCACTTCAAGTTTTCGGGGAGCGTGCTGCAGCCTGCCAGTGATCGGTGTGATTACTTAACCACCTATATTAGGAAATATATTCCCGCGATTAACTTCGTCGTCATAGGCTTCACCACTTGTTCACCACCGGTGGCATCGATGCACCCAGAACAAAGAAGTTAAGTACACCTACCCGGGATATGCTGCTATATACCGAGCAACCCCTCGTCACCTCCCGAAGGCAGAAAGCTCGATACTTATAAAGCCGCGCCCGAGCTGCCAGCGAACCGGCACTTAGCATCTGGCTTTCCCTCCATCCCCCACTAAGTTGAGTCAGTAGGGAGCAAATGGTGCAATCATCATCAGTGAATGGTCTGCTTTGTCTTCTGTGTCATTTACTTAGTCCAATTTCGGAAACATTTACCTCCATTGACCTAATAATAATCGGCGGTCCTGACAGGTACTAACATTCAAGTGAGACCAGGAAGTCTTTGTTTCGTCCCTCGATCGACCTGGCGAAGCGCGATGATCACCCACGTGCTATCCTAGTACGAACTCTCTGATCAAGTACCCTTTGCTGACTTCCCCAGGCCCGAATTCGTTTCACCGTTCGGATCATCGTCATGTCCGTCTCCACGACCACTCCACTTCCTCGCGCCAGTAAGTGATCCAGAGTTTTTCCCAAGTTCATCTAATTCGATAGGCGCCAACGGACAAAAGGTGTCTCAGGAGGAGATCATGGAACACCGGCGGCTTTGTTCGTTGAAGCTGGAAATCTTACCTTCTGAGGAGGTGAAACCTGGAAGCTATTGAAACAATAGCGGGTTGTCATGCAGGCTTTAAAGATGAAATGATGAGGTGATGTTCTATTAACTGGTGCTGAAGCACCGATCATCTTAGGGTTTGATTGGAACATTCCAGGAAACTCTCTTGCTGCGCAAATACGGCGCATAAAGAAAGACATACGGTGATCTGAGTCTATAAGAGGACCTGTGACGAATTCTCTCGCCAGAATGAAACCTCCAATGTCGTTTAGTCCTACCCTCTCGGCTCTGGTTGCGCTTTGGGGCGTTCTGACGTTATACGTCGTTCGCAGGCGTAAGCAGCGAGCACGATATCCCTTTCCCCCTGGACCGAAGCCTCTTCCTCTGATCGGGAACCTCCGAGACCTACCACTGAAGGATGAGGCTGTGACGTACAATCAATGGGCGAAAAAATATGGTGAGTGCTCTATCATCACCTATTTACTAGTGATTCTGACTTGTTGTTGAAGGTGACCTAGTCTATGCGAACGTGATAGGGCGTCACTTGCTCTTTGTCAATTCGCCTCAGATTGCGATTGATCTCTTTGAGAAGAGGTCTGTCAATTATTCTGACAGGAATGAGCTACCAATGATCAACGATCTGTGAGTGACTCTTTTCATGATTGAGCGAATAGGAAAATAAGCTCGAATACGTTATAGAATGGGTTGGGATTGGAGTTTCGGGCACATGCCTTATGGTACGTCCGACACTTAATAAAACCTTCGTCAACGCACTCAGATTTTCTTTTGTAGGGGACCGCTGGAAGAAACATCGTAAAATGTTCGAGCGCCAATTCCGTCCGGCGGTGGCGCCAACTTATTGGCCTCTTCAACGGAAAGAGGTCCACACTCTACTGAGAAATATTCTCGATTCCCCAGACGAACTCATCGAACATCTGAGACAGTGAGCATGGCCCTCTTACATCTCTGTTTTCCGAGTTTGATGAGGGTATAGCAACGCAGCGAGCGTTATCATGAATGTCATTTACGGAATCGAGATTGCACCCAAGAGCGACCGGTATATTGATATTGCTGAACAGGCTTTGGATGGTATGGCCAGAGCGGCGGCGCCGGGAGCGTTTCTGGTCGATATATTTCCTTGGTGTGAGTCCTGGTTTACGACGGAGTCTCGCAGAACTGAAGGGTATGTGTCAGTGAAATACGTCCCGGCATGGGTACCAGGCGCAGGATTCCAGAAGAAGGCGGCTGCTTGGAAGAAATCGGTGCTGGAGATGCGAGATGCACCATTCGAGGCTGTACAGAGTGCCCTGGTGAGTATCAACCAGATGGTCTAGCCCTGAGTTTTTCTAACTTGATGCAAGGCGGCAGGGACAGCATCTCCCTGCTTCGTTTCCCATCTCATTAACGACCTGAACAGCAAAGAGAATTTAGAGGATCAGGTGGAGATTATCAAAGGGTGTGCTGGCCTTGCGTACGCTGGTGCGTCCATAACCTTTTCACGCGAGATTTTTCCCTGTTCTGAATCTTGAGGGGTTGCAGCCGGCGCCGAAAGCGTAAGAGACAATTACTCCAGTAGAGCACAGTTGACCGGTGTTTCTAGACCGTTTCTTCGCTGTCTTCCTTTTTCCTCTCGATGGTCCTTCATCCCGATGTGCAAGCCAAGGCACAAGCAGAGCTGGATTCTGTCGTTGGACCTGGCCGTCTTCCTGATTACAATGATAGGCTGTCCTTGCCTTATATCAACGCTATCGTCAAGGAGGTGCTTCGGTGGAACCCCGTTGCCCCGCTAGGTAGGTTCCTGCCACTACTCGCACTCGAGTTAGAGTCCGGGTTAACCCCTTGTTCTGCAGGTCTCCCTCATATGGTCACCAAGGATGACATCTACAACGGATATTTCATACCTGCCGGGACGACAGTTATTGGGAATACCTGGTTAGTTTCACCTACTTGACCTTAAGCGAGATAGTAAATCGAGCTTTACACAGGACAATCCTCCACGATGAACGCAATTACACTCAACCGATGGATTTCATGCCGGAGAGATTCTTGAATGCTGATGGCACAGAGAACGGAGAAGTCTTGGACCCCGCAACAGCGGCTTTTGGATATGGGCGACGGTGAGCGTGAAAGGGTTACCGATCCTACCCCTGTTTGCTCATAAGTCAAGTAGTATCTGTCCTGGGCGTTTCATGGCAGACGCCACGATATGGGTTTCGGTTGCATGTATCCTTACCGTCTTCAACATTCGACCGGGCAAAGATAAGAATGGGGAACCGGTGAACGTGGAGGCAGAGTTCCAATCTGGAATGATATGGTGAGTGTGGTTTCGCCGTTGTCTTCGCTGTGTCTGAGCGGTCTCCTGGTAGCCATCCCAAACCATTCTCTTATGAGATTTACCCTCGTTCGGAGGCTGCGAAAGCGATCATCAAAGAGACTGCTATCCTTTCGTGATCATTTCAGACTGCTGGTTCCCATGTTAACATTCGATCTTTCGGCCTGGAAAATCTTTTGTAAGATAGATATCTGTGTAGTGCGTACGTCAAGGAAACGGATGTCATGATCTCTGATGCACTACTATCTTTTTTATGAGTCCGGCGCCTAACCGCTCCATTTCGTCTAGGATGGCTTGTTGGTTGAGCATGGCGGAACCCTTGTCCTTCGACTTTTCGTCCTGTCATCCTTGTAAATCACCAGCACATGGACATAGGTAGAGGGCTCGTACCTTTGGAGCAGGCGTACTCGAGAAGCCCCCCAGTGCTCTGAAAGGACGAGTGCCCGAAACGCTGGGGAGCCACACGGCTCCTATGCGGTGACCGCCGTAGACGTCAAAGAAGAACTTCAACGTGTCTGAATACGTTGTCTATGCAAAAGACCTATTCAGCTCAACAGCTTAGAGGGCTGAGATGGCTGGCATACCTGCAGATCGTCCAAGAGCATCCAGGCTGGGTCGAAACCTGGGCGGAAGACGCCTTCGTCGTCGGTTGCATGGCCTGAACGATCTTTCGACCATACAGCTGGATTAGCATCGACGTTTTGGTGATACCTGGGCAGCACAGCTTGGTTAAGCTCGATAAGGACATTATAATCATCCGTTGCATGAGAGAATAGTCTCTGCGAACCATCATGAGCAGTCAGAACGAGAGAAGAAAAGGAAAAGAACAGAAATTCCCTACCTTAACATCATACGGATCAGTATCAGCTTCTTGTAGTATCTTGCACGCCTCCTTTGCAAGCGCTCGTAGTCGATGTACAGCGACAGCATCCGGTCCGCTCGAGGTCCACATTCTCCCAGCCTTATCCTCCGATGTCGATATCGTCCATACCCCCTGTTTCGAGCTTACTGCAACGACTGAAGGCTTCTCCAGCGGCCCGCTGTCCTCGTATATAGGCACGAACAACGGATCCTCGGGGCTCCATCCCGCCAAGTCTTCAACAACAAGCGCGAATCCACGTTCTTTACTCCTCGGCACACTGGCAGCTGTCTCACCCAGCATCGTCGTCCCGCTCCCCACGAACGGCCTCGCGCATATTATCTCCACTGCTTCCTCGGAGACGTGCGTATTGAGAAGCCAGTGTGATGCGAGCCAACGTTTGACGAGGCGGACGGTCCCGGAGTAGGCGGTGTAGCGGTGGGAGAGGGTGGTTATAGCGCGGTGGTGTCGGGGGGCGTGGATGAAGTGTCGGGTGTAGTGGTCGAGGGCGTGCCGGGCTTCGCGTTGGTCTTTTGGGGTTGGGGTGGGGGCGAGAGAGACGGGCCGTGCAGGGGCTGTTGCGACGAGGCGCTCGAGAAGAGTTGCTTCTCGGTCGTGCCATATCCGAGCAGAGAATGCCCACCCTTCAGGAGTCAGTATCTCAAGAGAGGCCTGATCTTGAATAGCGGAGTCTGAAGGGTCGCCGATGTAAACGGATGCACGGAGGCCGGGGGTAGCTGCCATGAGTGCCGTAGCGATCGTCTCGAAGAATGCGAGTTTTATCTTTTGAATCGCTCGTAGGTCGTCCGGCCATTTCGATGATTTTTCGAATTCGAGGATGATGGGAATTTTGGGGAGGTATCGCAGGGGTGTGGGGAGTGCGAGGGAAGATGAGAGAGGGAGGGGAAGTGGGCTAAACGTGCTCGTGTATCGTAGGTATTCGGAGACGGGACTGACGTTTAGGAGAGCAAGGGGTAGTTGATCATCGAGGGATTTGAGACTACGGACTATCCCGTCAAAAGCAGATAGCGCAGCTTTGAAGCCACCAACCGAGCCCGAACTTGAATGCAACCTCGAAACATCATCCGGGATCCGCAGTTTCGCATCAAAAGGCGTTTGAATAGTCTGAATATCGGCCACGGGAATGCCAAAGTGTAGATGAAGGAGATGACGGAGGACAGAAGCGGGGATATGAGCGCGCTCATCGGACGTTTGGACTTCCCAAACGACACTTTCGACGATTCGACCGTCTTTGAATCTGCGGAGTTCGGCTTTGGAGCCCCAGAGTTGGCGAAATTCGCGCGCTGCTTGGGTTTCTTGTTCTTCGGCAGCGGGACCGTGGTCAACGAGCCGGAAGGCGTTCTCGGGGCTGTAGATCAGGCCGATGTGGACGGCGGGTATGCGTGGGGCTGAGGCCTCGGAGATGGGACGCGAGGTGGATGAAGGATGGAAGATTGCGATGGCTTGTACGCGATCGCCGAGGCCGCGTCGGAGGATCTTCGATACGGCTGCGAGGAGGGCATTATCAGAAGTCCCATAATCCACAAACTCGAGAGCTGATGGGTGTTTGGAGACATGGGACAGATCAACTCTGCACAAAGACTGTAAGATTCACCGAGCGCACACAGCAGGGACGGCTTACCGGACAATCGCATCACACCGTTTGGAAAGATGTGTTTGGTCTTTGAGGAAGATGTCTGCAAAGATGTCGTCTGCGCCTAATGAGTTATTGAGGTGCTCGAGCGTTTGTTGCGCATCGTATCTGAGCTTAGTGGGATAACGTCAGCATGCGCATATAGCCGGTCGGTAATACATCATACCATATCAAGAGATGTCAAGGGGACGTCTGCGAGGGTGTTTAGGGTGGAAGTCGCGTCTACGAAGACAGCGCAGTGATTTGAGGTGTATTCATCTGGAGGGAACTAACAAAGTAGTCAGCGAGTGCGTTAACGCGCGCTTAATGCCGTGTCCTACTCTATGTCCGTTCGCAGATTTCACGAATGCAGGGCTTTTGCCGAACTCGTGTTTTGCTGTGCCACCGGTGATCAGAGTTGCGCAAAGAGGTTCAATGTGTGTGGCCTACCCAGAAAATCCAACGAAGCCCTAAAGAGCTGATACGAACTCAGCCCCTTCCCAATCGGCCTCCTCATCCCCGTCTTCCCCGCTTTCCCCCCAGCCGGCTCCTCCCCCCCAATAATCAGCCCCAACAGCGAGGCCCACAAAGACCCCTTCCCTTCAAATCCACGGATACACATAGCGCCCTCTCCATAACCCCGCTGGTTCGCCCATATACGGAGGAGAGCGTGGGCATCGACGAATGCGGGGGAGGTTTTGGTGAGGGTGTTGGTGGAGAGGAGGGAAAGCTTGGGATACGTGGAGAGAAGGATGGCTGTGTTGTAAATGGGCGTGGAAGAGGATGTGAAGGAGGGCTGTTGAGAAGAAGATGTGGATTCCAGGCGGACATTGGAGTGCGAGGGGGAGAGACGGCTGAAGGGGATTGGGTGGGATAAGGGGAGTACAGGGATGATTCGTACTTCGGCGTGGGTTTTTGTAAAGTCGTGTTCAGATGCTGATGGTTATTAGAGTACTGCAGTAATGGTATGGTTTGAGTACGCTAACCTTTCCTTGGACGGAGCACAAGCAGTGTCAATCGTGGATCTCCAAGGGCTGAGCCATAGAATGTGTCGACTTCAAACGTTGAAGATACCGACTGTGCGATTACAGCTAGGTAATATGAACGCTTATGGAAATACCGAGCGTCGAGGTAATCTTTTTCTTGAAATAAAGACTACATTCCTCGCGTTAGCTGCCTATATGCCAGACACGGATAGCAAAGACTCACAGAGGGCATCTCAACAGTGAGATCGACTCCAAAATTGCCTCCGTCCTTCTTCTTCACGCAAATTTGGTTGGCCCAGCTACCGACGACATTGACATCCGATGGCCGCTCGAACGCGACCTTCCATTTTGCCTCCTGATTGGGATGGGGAAGTGCGAACGGGACGGCGACACCTTTCTTTGACAATGTACGAGCGGCAGTGACAGGATTCTGAGGCTCGATAGGCGGGAGGGACAAGAGGTGTGAGCGCAAAGCAAGGAGAAATCGGTCCAGGGGTGCTTTTCTCGATTCTTTAGGCCGTACGTTCGGGAGGAGGGCATCTATCTTCAAAGGGTTCAGCACATTGAACTTGTTCATAATAAATTGATACCCACCTGGAGCTTGAACGAACTGGACTGGTATAGATCCGCTGCGTCCTTCATCGCTCTTAGCTCGTCACCTGTGGGGGGCTTGTTGGTGTGAGCATGTCCAGAGGTCGCCGCATCGCCCTCCACAACCCCCTGCATGGCATGTTCATTCCCAGAGGCATCTGATCCGCCGTCTGAACCGGTGTCGGTGTCATTTTCCTGGGAGATCTCGCCTTGGGACGCCTCCGCTTCACTCATATGTTTATCCTCGGAATCGTCAGGCGTCATGTGGTGTTTCTGGGCAACATCCTTGATTAGTAATTTCTATAGCCAAACCCTGAGTCAAGTAACAACCTTTTGAATGTGTCCTTCTGCCTGCTTCGCGCGTTTGCGCTTCAGATTTTGAGCCATTGTGAGGCCTTGCACTGGCTTGACTGAGCAAGCAAATGTCAAGGTGCAAAAAGTGATCGGACACCCCTCACAAAGGGGTCGAAGTTCCAGATAGGGAATGCATTCCCAATCAGGCTCAGCGCTCTAGCGCTCAGCCACCAAAGCTTCGCGATCGTCCATGTTTGATTAGTCCAAGTTTGTTTCGTGATAACCCTAAGTCTCCGCGACATACATTCATTCTTGTTATGTTCAATGTGCTACAGATATGACAACAGAGCACAGTGTCCGCATCCCCCCTCAGACTTTCAGTTAAGCAGGAACCGGCTGATCCCACCTACAACACGTCCTTCCTTAGAACGAGCGCAGCGGCTCCCCTCGTTAGATGAGAACATGTTCCATTACTCGAAAGTTGGCGCGTTGGCGCTTTAGTTTTGGAGGTACAGTACTTAGGATGTCGTGCGTTGAGCACTTGGCTGAGAATGGGATTTTTGGCTAACTCACTTGCGACCGAGCACTCGGTAGATCATCTTGATTTTTAGCACGTGATCCCAACGCGTCGCGATCGAGGATGGCTGACGACCAAATAAACAAAGTCAGCCGCCCAGCACGGTGAAAGGTATATAGGACCTCCAGTCTCCCCCTTTCCCCTCCAGCTTATCCTGCCCTCTTACCATCATCATCTACTATAACGAAATCCAAGCAATCAATCGTTATACACCGCCATCATCTCACCATGTACTACACACTTGGACTCTTCACCTCTGCCTCTATCGACGCGAAGCTTGCCGCCAGTGGTGTCGTGCCGTCCATGCCGGCCCCCGCTCTCATTGCTCTAGGCCTCAACCAGCGACAGCCGAGAACCAAGGCGAGTATACTCTCGCAGATCTCGCGAGTATGCTTCCGACTTGGGGACGATGGCCGGCCTCGACACTCAGCTTATCACATCCAGCGCGGGTGGGCAGTACTTGAGCCTATTAGCGTAGTGAAGTCAACTATAGATGTACTAAGCTTGGCCGTCGTGATCCCGCTTCCTCCGCCCACCGCCGATGAGGTTCTCGACTGGGCGATCCCCACTCCTCTTCCACGCGGGCTTCCAGGCTTTGACGAGGCTCAGGATTCAGTCGATACTCTGGTACTGGCCCTCTATACTCCACTTCCTCTCCCTAGCGACAATGAGGTCCTCGACTGGGCGGTACACACTCCTCTCCCACTTCCCAGCTTTGACGAACCTCGGGAATTAGTTGATACCACCACGTTGGCCTTCGAAACACCACTTCCTTTGCCTACTGAGGACGAGACGTTCGACTGGGCGATCTTCACTCCTCTTCCACTTCCCGGCCTTGACGAAACCTGGGAATTAGTCGACACCCTTACATTAGTTCTCACTTACCCGCTGCCCCTACCCACGGACGATGAGGTGCTCGACTGGGCGGTACACACTCCTCTCCCAATGCCTGCCTTTGACGAAGTTCAGGACTTAGTGGATACCCCTTTGTTAGCCCTCAAAACTCCCCTCCCCCCGCCTAATGATGACGAGGTGCTTGACTGGGCAATGTTCACTCCTCTCCCACCTCCCAGCTTTGACGAAGCTCGGGACTTAGTCGATGCCCTTGCCTTAGCACTCACGACCCCGCTTCCTCCACCTAGTGAAGAAGAGGCCTTCATTTGGGCGGTTTTCACTCCCCTCCCATGTCCCGACGCCGAGGAAGAGCAGGTGTTTCTCGAAGCCTTGTACCCGGAAGTTATATATCCTGGCGCAAGTTCCGGCGTCGTCGTCGATCCAGTGCCTCCCTCTCTGGCTCTGCAGGTCAATGTCGAAGCAGTTCCCCGCAACGCAGAGCTCGGTCAGCCGCAATGTCTCGACATCGAGGAAGCCCCAGAGATCCAAGCTCACCTTGTTCCCCTCCCCCCGGCCGGGTATCTCGAAGCGGCACTCCTGGCATTCGAGCCGAAGTTCGACAGAGACGGCTTGTCGAAGAGCAAGATGAGGACAATGAAGACGCTCGACGCCGAAGCTGCGCGCGCCGCGATCGAAGGGCGGGTCGCGATTACCTCTCTGAACAAGCTCAAGAGAGAAAAGGATAAGAAACCGACCCCCAAGGAAAATGAAGAGGCTCCCGCTAGCGACTCGCGGGATAGCTTGGCTTGTGCGACTGAGGTGAGCTTTCCTTATCCATTTATCCATCTCTCGGGTGAATTCTCAACGATGTTACTTACAGCCATCGCCGCCCACTGTTGTTGTCTCGGTGGTCCGTACCATCGCCGATATCACCAACATTATCGGTCAGATCCCGCGACTTGCGAGACCCCCGCGCGGCCACCTGCGACAACGAAGATGTTGATGTCGACACGAAGGCATGAAGACACGAAGAAAGCATCCTACTCCGCCCCCATAGTACCCGACTTAATGACTTCCCCTGAGGTTGATCATTTATCGTGGTACATCCATAACCGTACACCCCACTCGCTTTCTTCGGCATTCAACTTTATCTGATCTGACATCAATCGCAACGAAACAGCTTCCACTCTTCCCTGGCCCGCATCGATCCCACTCCTCCCCCTTGCACTCTTCGTCAGACCTCGTCACTCAACGTGGCGTAACCCACACTCATTTACCCGTACGATACCGCATCTTTTCATATCTTTCTCCCGCCACCGCCCTCTCCGACTGAGGCACGGCTGGTCATCTTAATCAAGTATATATATGGACATGACTCTTCTCCGGGATATATCGCACACGACTTGTAGTTGCATGGGACTCGTAGCATTTTCATAGATTGGGGACGATACCGATTGTATCGTGCATAGCATTAATTATATCTGCGACTTAATCATCTGAGGTGCGCTGCGACGACGGCAGTTCAAGACTCAAACTGCCTGTTTATCCTTGACCGACTGAGAGATTTGAATGTTACACCGAGGCTCAATCTTGCTGGGAGGTGTCACGTCGAGAGCTCGAAGAACCCTATTCACTCGGAATACATTCTTTATTTACAATGTGCTACCATACATAACGCCAGATTAGGCTTTCCACATATGCGCTCCCCTAGACCTCCAGTCAGGCGGAAGCTGTTCGATCCTTCAAGAGATCATTCGAAAACCTCTCGCAAACCTGCACCGTATGCTGCATGGTCTCAATCCTGCGCTTCACTGCTTGCACGGTGTCCTTTCCCAATGGGAAGCGCAGCGGCTTCTCTTCCAGCTCCATGAACTCATATATGGCCAAGCTAGCTTTGTCGACGTCCTGGAGATTGGGATTGCTGTACATGTTGTCAATGGCGACGCGAGTCAGGTGTGCAGCCGAGTTTGGATCCTGATATGCCGGATGGACAGGTGCACGAGGCGTATCCCCAATGATATCCGTGTGGTGCCATCCGGCTTCTAGGATCACACACTATGAAATTTAGGGAAATTAATTAATTTGATCAATGACCTGTCCCATAATGTCCATGGTTTGTGCTTACCTTGATGTTCCATTCAGGGGGAATTTCTGCCGCAAGTGCCTCGGTGAAGCCTTCTAGAGCTGAAAATGCTGGTCATTGGCTGAGGTCAGACCGACAGTTTTGTGTCCACACACCATATTTGCTGATAAAGGCTCGATCAGCAGTCAACAATCCACAGCCGCTTGAGATACTCACCTTGCACTATAATAACAAGCGACAGCACAACTTTCGACGGCTAACAGACTTGACATCTGAAGAAGTGTTCCCCCAGCACCCTTGGGATTTTCCTCACGAAAAAATCTGACGGCTTCTCTGCTAACATTGACGACGCCCCAGAAATTGACTTCTAGGACGTTTCGCCCCATTTCGACGGGCACACTTTCCACCTCGCCTAACACAGCCTGGCCAGCGTTATTGTACACAATGTCCACGCGACCGAAGGCCTCTTTGGCGCTGATGAAGGCTGATTTGATATCATCTGGTTTAGTTACGTCGACTCGAACCACGAGCAGCTGGCTTGGAGAGTATTTAGCGGCGAGGTCGTCGAGAAGATGGGTGCGTCGAGCTACTGCGATGACTGAGTCACCGCGCTGAAGCGCCAAGACCACCATCGACTTCCCGAACCCAGACGAGGCACCGGTAACTATATCACATCAGATGCAGACAACAAGCGACAAATATCAACTCACTAAACCAGACTTTGTTGCTTGAGGGATGCATTTTAATCCACCAGCAAGAAAATCAATGGGGGGGATGAAGAGTCGCAGTAGATTTGCTTCAGATAACGTAGAAAGGGCGGAGAGAACAAAAGAGCAGTTCCTCTGCCCTGACACTCTTGACAGAAAGTAAGCTCTCAGCGGAGATGGATTCAAGTAACATCTCCGCGACACTATCAAGCGTGGTAAAAGAGTCAGCGGGCTGATCAGACTGACAGGTGGTATGGCATCAAGCTGACGAGGGGCGCGGAAGGTAATCATTTATGCTATATTGTGACGGGCTCTTGCTAAAGACAGTTGTCAGTGCAAGTCCTAATTCTGTCGGGAGAATGGAAGAGTGATACTACGTATCTCGTATGTACAATGTCCTTCCCCTTCGGGATCGGGGCTGGTACGGCTGAGAACTCGTGAGCACTCCGTCGGTGTGATTTTGGAGTAACCTGCGGAGTTTTGACAAAGGGCGCCAGCAATTGTCAGATACACCGCCAGTCGGCGTCCTTCCCCTCCGGAATCGCAGCTGGCACGGCTGAGAACCTCTGAGAACTCGTGAGCACTTCGTCGGAGTGATTCTGAATTAACCGCGGAGTTTTGACAGTGGGCGCCAGCAATTGACAGATACAACACCAGTCCTTTGGGTGACACGGCGGAAGACAATTACGGAATATGTATGTTCCTCATAAAACGGCCCTATTCGCGGGTGCGTGGGCGCGTGAACATTTGCGAGAAACGATCCCGAACCATCGCTCAAAACCCCCTTTGGGGGGGGGGTTTTTTTGTTTGCCGGCGGGACGGAGGTTTTGTTTTAAATTTTGTTTCGTTCGTTGGGTTTTGGTTCGGTCAGTTCAATACCGGCCTGAGACCCGTCTCCTGCAGTGCCGCATGCCCCATTAGCACCATCTATAGGTCGTGGTAATAATATGCGGTGCCTCAAACAGAGGCAAGTAAGTGCGTCGACAGGATCGCTGAATGGCTCGTTTGCAAGAAATCGTTGCACACCACGTAAACAGTGGCAACATCACGCTACCAAATGTACTTGAGCTTGATTTCTTGCGCACGTGACCTCGACGCGTCGCATTCGAGGCACCGCCAAATAAACGACAAGTCGGCCGGTCAATACAAAAGTATATAATAACATCCCCTTCACTCTTTCCCTTTCCTTTATCCGGGGCGCCCTAATCTCCGTTTCTAACCGCCAAGATCATTCCCTTCACATCGTCCTATCTCCATGTACCGCGCATTCGGGCTTTATACTTATGCCACTATCGACAGGAGGCTCGTCGCCAGCGGTGTCGTGCCAGCCACGCGGGCCGCCTCGTTAATTGCTACAGGTCGCCACAAGCGGAGACTCAGGAAAAAGCCAGATGTGCTATCCCAAATCCCTCGAGAATGTTTCCGGCTCTGGGATGTCGACCAACGTAGACCGGCAAGGGATCCCGCTATCCCGGAAGCGCAGATACTTCCTCACCTCGTTCCCCTTCCCCCTGCAGGGTATCTCGAAGCTGCACTCCTGGCATTCGAGCCGAAGTTCGAGAGAGACGGCTTGTCGAAGAGCAAGATGAGGACTATGAAGGCGCTCGACGTAGAAGCTGCGCGTGCCGCGATTGAAGGGCGGACAGCGATTACGTCTCTGAATAAACTTAAAAGGGAAAGGAAGAGGGACATACCGACGAAGCCAGAGGATGGGGCCAGCGACCCAGAAGATGCCCGGTCAGTGCAGGTTCAAGTTGCACGTGCCAGTTCTGACACGGAGGTAAGTTCATACTTGAATGATGTGTTCTCTTGTCGATGCTGACGCGAGATCCATACGTAGCCGCCCGAAGACCTGATCATCGTCACGACGGTTCGAACTGTTAAGGACATTAACAACATTATAGCCGAAATTCCGCGACTTGCGCACCGTCCCCGCGGCCACCTGCGACAACAAAGCCTGAGATGGTGATATCGAGATGAAGATATGTGCCTCTCGAGAAACCCCCACGCACGCGGCTCAAACAAATCTTTCCTGTGGGTGACATTTACATTGGTACACCCCTCCTCGAACTTTCCCACCGCCGCGGCGTTGGGCACGTCTACCTCATGCCCTCTACCCCCGCACCCCCGGATTGACGTTACACCCAGTTGCTTCCACACTAAAATAACAAACTTCTTTATACCTTATCACATCTTTAGACTTGTATCTTTTCTGCATATGTACGACTTGCATGGAATTTTAGCATCAGCACGGCGCGAGCGACCGCGCAAGCATTCAGGCCTCTAGCGATTCTTGATGATGCTGCACCGGAACGTCGCGAGTGGCTCCAGCTACCATAACTTCATCGTTCCGGGGCCTCCACCGACCGGATCGGGGAGGAACGTTGGTCCGCCTGAGGATCAGGATATGCTTCAGGGGCAGGTCACCATGATATGAGCGAAGGAGAACCAACGACAACCAGGCGAACTGTGATCAGGGGTCACGCAAGCCAAGAATATACTCAAGAGTGCGTGCGATGGTACCAATATAATAATGCCTAGTCGTCGATAACGATGACCTCCCCTGCGGAATGTAAGCCCCGCGTCATACCACTATGTCCGGGCTCAGTCCGGGCCTTGCGTCTACTGCGCGTCCGTTCTTCTTCCTCTACGAGATCAATATCTACGACGCCTGTGTCTCTTTGTCGCTTCTTGCTTGACCGGGAAGCTGACATGGAAGGCGCTGATGTGGAGACGACGACTTCGTCATCTGAGTCATCTATCGTTATGGTTTCGGATTGGGTTTGTCTCTTGGCGCTTGAGGAGCTGCTGCTACTGGCGCTGGTGGATCCGCTTCTGTTGGATGATGTATTTTGCGGGACGACGGCCTTCTCTTTACCCTTTGATCTACTGCCGCTGGATGCGGTTTCGGAAGTGGAGGGTGGCTTGGACGGGACAGGGGGTGATGGGAGAGGTGGGCGGGCGTATAGATCTGTCCAGCGACGTGCGGTGCGGTCGTGTTGTTCCCGGTTACGCATGTACTCGGTGGCTATGGACGGGACTAGACGATGGAAGGAACGTTCAAGGGCTATGCTCGGAAGCCTGTGTCACAAAAGTCTCACCTAGCGGATCGTCTGCGGAGGGTAGAGGTCAGCTTGCGGTAACTCATGAAGGAGGTTGCGGACGCACGTGGATTGGGATCTGTGAGAAGTGATGAGAGGGATAACATAACCTTGAAGAGTGAAAGCGCGGGTGACCAGTTCTGCTTGAGGATGTCGATACATATGCCACCTTTGTCTGAGATATTCATATGGTATATCCTGCGGCATCGGTCTATCAGCATCATTACTCTGGCTCGTAAGGTCCTCCCGCATACCGCGTCGCAAAAGTGACCTTGGGTGCAGAGAACCTGGGCAAGGGCATAAGGGTTCATTGTGAGCACTTCTACAGCCTGAGTAAGCAACAATAATCTTGCTTACGGATAATCAGCAGCGAGCTGAATGTCGATGTTGAAGACACCTCCTTCGTAAGGGCTGCCTTGTGGCCCTGGTATGGTGCCTTTCCAGCGGTAGAGGCTGTCTGACGTTGGTGCGAGAGTGATGGCACCAAGGTCTTCTTTCTTCGCATCGGCTACTTCTCGGTGGATGCGTTTCATGGTCATCTACGGGGGATGGTTAGGCGCGCTTCAGGCAAGGTAGTTGGATCTTACTGCGGAGGATGGTGCTGGTGGCATATTTACGAAGTTGACTGGGGTGCAAGGGCGCTCGAAGACTGCGACGTTGTGGTACTAAGGAGAAGGTAGAGCCATTGGACAGCTGACAAGTAGGACTACAGCCGAGGCGCGTGAATTGCCGACCCGATAGCAGGTCACGTGAATAGCTGTAATGGGAGTCATTCTCTCTCACTGTGCCAGGGGGGCCAATATTACATGACTTCACTCAGTCCTCTCTCTTACCGCTACTACAAGGAACGAAGGAAGGAAAACATAACAATGATCACTCGAATATTTGTAGCCACCTGAATCAAATCATACACTTGGAATAACCTTGCTCGCGTTCATGTTCGGAGAATCTGACTCGGAGAGCCCTCGCGTACCCAGCCCATGGGACTCGCTCACATCTTCACCTCCTACGCCTCCCAGGCCTGAGGAGACACTCGCTCCCGGCATCCCCAGATTAGTCCCAGAAGCAGAGGAGGTGGGCTTCACTTTTGACTGTCCCGCTTGCGAGTTCTCATAATATGTACCTCAGGGGAACATAGAGTACAAACTCCAGCTCCTCTCTCCTTCCCCAGCCCGTTTCACCCGCCTCGTCACACAGCTCAAATGGCGTCTCCTTGAAGGCGGGGGACAAGCCTACTATGAGATTGGTGTCGCCGATTCTGGCACCCTCATAGGTCTTCCTCGTCAGGAGCTCGAAGAGTCACTGGAGACCCTCGAGATGATGGCTGGCGAAATTGGAGCCTCGGTCATTGTAGTCAAGGAGATTGAAGTGCCTCCGGAGCTTTCGGGTCTCTCAGAGTCACAGATTGACAGATGGGATGGGAGGAGGATGGGTAGGAGGAAGGATTTTTTGAGGATGATGAACGACGATTCGTCTCCCAGTACTTCCACTACCGAGTTTGAGACAGAGCTTTCGACTACGGATGTCACGGATGTGGAGGAAAAGGACACTGATCCTCTTGCTACTTCTCCGGAATCCAGGGATGGGATACATACCCTCCACACTGCGTTACGCCCCTCGCCCACCCCGCTACCATTCAACCCCGCGCTCGCAATATTCACTATGGACACAGACTCGGACATCGCTGACTATGCTGACACCGAGGCCCCAGATGTCGGGAGCGAGTCTGTCACTGCGTTCTCCGTCAACCTCGAGATTGCGTCGGTGTATAAACCGAGGCCAATGAGAAAGCGCACGACTCATGTCGCGTCTGCTGCACTGACTCACTTTGACAAGCGGGGGCAGTATATGAAGAAGAAAGGGTCCAAGCACGGTCAATCACTACCTAAACCCGTCGACACCACCACTGTTTCTGCAGAGCCTGATGGCGAACCTGGCGCCCAGAGCAACCAGGCCAAAGCTCAGATTCGCAAGGACAAGAGGGACAAGCGCCGGGAGTTGAAGCGCAATGCCTTGCTGACGCACGTCCCCACGAGCCGTCCGGTTGACCCCACCCACTATCCGACATTAGCCACAGACGACGCTGCGTCACTTGTGTCTGGTCTCGAGTTCCTTCATGTTACTGTCGAGCCCCTTAATCGTGGGGCGCCTGACCCTCCCGAGGTTGCGTCACCTGTCGACAACAAGGATGTGGAGGGTACAGAAGCTGATGCCGAGCGTGGGGCGAGGAGGGCAGCTATCATTGCGTCTAATGAACCGAGGCTTATTGTCGAAGCGCTAGTTGTGAGGAAGTTGTCTCTGGATGAAGCATTTTTAGACTTTGGAGGTTTTTCCTTGCACTGATCCTCGCTTTAAGTTGGGAAGGGCGTAATACCCGGAGATATTCTTCTTCGCAGTTCAAACCGCTCTCTTGTATGTGTTACTTCAACCCACGGACCCGATTTCTGGAAGATTTATGTTCGTCTTTGTTTTCGTGTATTGTACCATGACTGTAGCAGTAGGCCTTGCTTATGTTGGGCTTCGTGTAAATGGCACTCTTTTTTTGGTCGCAGCTCCATATATACATTGCATTCGGTGCAGATCAACATCACATACGATTTATTCCTTCCCCAACGCCAGCGACTCGCAAACCCGCTTCCCCGCGTCCTCCATGACGTTCCTCCACACAGCCCCTCCAGCCCCATCCGCCTCCGACAGTGCCGAACTCGCAGTAAGTGCGTATGGAATGCCGCTGTCACCGCCTACGCTGACGCCTTTAACGAGGGGGAGCTCGCCAAGGATGGGGACGCTGAGTTTAGAAGCGACGGAGTGGAAATTATCCGGGGAGCCGAAGAGCTGGTGCGGGGATGTACAGGAGGGACAGACGAAGTAGGCTTGGTTTAATATTGTACCTGTTATCTGAGGGGTGCCTTCAGTTGGGACTTTGTTAGGATAGGGGGTTCTGAGGAGGTGACGTACTGGAACTGAGATTTTGCGGAACATGGATATACCGCGCCGGACGTCTGCTAGGGCAACGTCTTGAGGTGTTGAGACGATGATAGCACCTAGGTTTCTGAAAGTCAGGGGGAATATGAATATGTATCAACGGGTTATCTTACCGTCTACGACAACAAGTTGGCCAAGCGTCAAAGGGACGTCTCCCGTACCTGGAGGCATGTCGATGACCAAAACGTCCAGTCTTGGTCCATTTTCACCGTCCCGCCAGTCGACGTCAAAAAGTAGCTGTTGGACGGCTTTTTGCACCATGAGACCCCTCCACACGACAGCAGCGTCCTCTCTTGACGCGCTCTCTGTTGACTTGGGAAGTAGGTAACCCATTGACATGGTGGGCATTCCGTGGTTTATGATGGGAAGTAACGCGCCACCTATCATATAACGATGCATCTAGCGCATTGTCGATTGGGACGCGACGGGAGTGACTCACTGGATGTTAGGGACGGTTCATCAGTGTGCTGAAGTCCCATGAGGGTGGGCACGGACGGTCCGAAGATGTCGAGGTCGAGGATACCTACACGGAGACGGCGTCCAAGAGAGGAGGTTTTTTGCATCGCTAGTGAGAATGCGAGGTTTACTGCACGATGGGTGTTATTTTGTCAGGTAATCTCGACACGGGGCAATGTGAAGTACCGGCGACTGTACTCTTCCCAACACCACCTTTGCCACTGGCGACTGCTAGGACTTTCTTCACGTATGGTATAGGTCTCTTCTGAATGGGTCCACCCCTCCGAGGCATCTGGGGAGCCCCGGTAGAACGGTGCGGTAGACCCTACTGAAGGTACGTCTAGTGAGCATTGCACATAGAAGTTGGGGGCGTACTAGAGGGTTTTCATGTTGGCTGATGCGGCAAGTTGAAAACGACCTTGAACAAGGCCCCAAGGGAAGGTTTTGTCGCCAAATTTGCTTTGCAGAGAGCATAGCTGTGGAAGACGGGATCAAGTATAATTTTGCGGCTTGAACTTCGTCATTGGTCGAAGGACCCCGAAAACTCTGTTCTCTCTCGATCTCCGAGTTCCAGGTTGGTACAACCTACAAGAAACATTTGATCTCGAACTTCAGCTAAACGATGGTATGTGGACGGTCTACAAGACCTAATCACAAATGATACTGAGCAGCTACAGGAAGTCGATCCTCTTGCAGATGCAGCACCACCTCGATACGCCGTCGAGTCCGATGATGAGGACGAATACAACCCTGTGTCCCCGAAAACGGCGTCAGATCAGACTCCTGACGTGACCGTCGAGTTCAAGAGCATCTATGCAATTCCCTCGAAGCTCCCTCTTGTGCTTGCCTCTGGTGAGGCTGGAGCTGTATGGGCGAGGGGTGCAAACCTCGGACAGGAGATGGTTGGACTTTTTGTGAACAAAATACAAGTGCGTATCGAGTTTTTCGACGCGTCATCGCGCTGATATTGGCTAGGTAGGACTGCTGTTCCGTCCTTCGTGGACGCAGGCGGTCGTCGTGGTATCGGAAGGTACCACTCGTACACAATTACCGCTATTTGCGATGAATACGTACTCCACTGCAATCATCGATCGCCTGCAGCCAACGAGGTGAGCGCACTTGCACAAATGACGAACGAATGATGACATCGTTTGCATTCGACAAGCGTTGCGATCCTGGATTCTTATCCTACTCAAGGATATATCTCTCCGGAGATAATCTCACAAGACAATACGCCCATAAGATATCTTTCCGTTAGCGATAAACCAGTCTCAGTCAGTGCAATTCTTCATTGGGATCGTATGGTCTATCTGATTACCATTATCCGTTGTTCATTTCCAGGATCCTGAGCTAGAATTGTTCGCTCCCCCGAATCTTTTGCAGTCAACGACAGCATCC
>KN839869.1:45273-55380 GCA_000827185.1 Hydnomerulius pinastri MD-312 | reverse complement strand
TAGCGATAAACCAGTCTCAGTCAGTGCAATTCTTCATTGGGATCGTATGGTCTATCTGATTACCATTATCCGTTGTTCATTTCCAGGATCCTGAGCTAGAATTGTTCGCTCCCCCGAATCTTTTGCAGTCAACGACAGCATCCCTTCTTTCGGGACTGTTCTTGAGATCGATCGATGTGAATTCGAGCAGAGATACTGCGGCAGTCATTCTGCTACCCTCCCCAAAGATACCGCCTGCACGACCTTCCACTTTCGCGCAGACGAGCGCTCCTCCAGCTTCTGAAGAGGTGCCTTGGGACGGCGCAACCTTGCGCAAAGCTCACAAATGGCTCTTCAAGATTATTGGTGAGGAGGTCGAGGAGTCGAGTTTCACGGAACCGGCCACAAAATCTGTAAGACCTGTGACGAGTAGCCGTCGGGCTCTTGGAGAGGTGGGAGAGGGTGGAATGTATATCTGAGGAGTAGGAGAATAGTGAGAAGCCTGTATTAATGCAGAAGAGAAATGTTTTTTGTTATCTGTAGGGTGGATCGTAGCATCCTTTAGGGGCCTTTCAGCGCCCATCTACCGCTTACATAAGCAAAGGCAGAACGCGTCGCGACAGTTAAGCGGCTACCAGTTCACTGCTTCCCTTGTGCTTGTTGGATATGGTGAGATCCTTGGTTGAAATGCTGGTATCTATCACTGAAACTTATTTGGAACATTCTGCAGAGCGATAACGCAGGTCATTCCAAAATCTCTTCCGATCTACGACTCTACCTAACCTGATCCACTCGAAACACAGAATACAAGGAAGCCTTTGCGCTTTTCGACAAGAAGGGAACTGGTGCTGTTCCCAGAGAGACTTTAGGCGACCTAGTCCGTGCGTTGGGGCAGAACCCTACGCAGAGCGAGGTTTCAGAAATGATAGCCTCTGCGCCTCGAGAAGGTGATTTGGATCTTGGGTTTGGACGTTTTGGGCTGACGGTAGTTGATATTCGCCGTCTAGTTGATTACAAGACGTTCTTGACAATCTTGAACCGCCCTGATGGCTTCAAGCCAGCAGGAACGCCTGGTATGTGTTTGGTGCCATTCGAACGAGGGTCATACTAACTTCCTGGCCAGAGGAGTTCATCCGAGGGTTCCAAGTGTTCGATAAGGAGGGAAACGGTTTCATCGGTGCCGGAGAACTCCGATACGTCCTGACCCAGCTCGGTGAAAAGATGACGGACGAAGAAGTTGATGAGCTGCTGAAGGGGGTGCAGATTGGAAGGTACGTATCTGAGGAATGTTCTTGGGTGACCGCTAACATTTCCGATCCTCAGCGACGGGAATGTCAACTATGAATCTTTTGTTCGAACCATCCTCAGCCAATGATATTATGCGAATATAGTGTTCAATTTACCTGACCTCGTTCGAATTGCGCTGGACGCCCCATGGTCATCGCTCTTGGTTAGTATGTGTGTCACGAACAGCTGCCGTTTGTAGACTCTTCTTCCAGACTGTATCCATTCCACTGGCCCCTTGCACGCTACAGGTGTCTTTTTATTGGGTGAAGCTGATGATCTTTTCCTGCATATCGCTTCTGCAACCCCGCCGGCTCCTCAATGATTTTATATGTCTACCGAAGGGCAGCTCCATGGAACGTGGCGCATTCTGTATTGTAGTCCCCCAGTCGACATGGTTGTCAGATGGATTCAGCTCTCCCATCTCCTGATATCTACCGGCCTAATAGTCCATCTGACGCTGAGACACAGCAGCCGCAATAGTGGGTCCCCAGCTCTGGTCGGCCTTTTGATATTAAACCTTGTGCTCAGAAAATGGGATGTGTAAAGAACGACTCGCGCACGAATTTGAGGCCACCCAATCTTGGCACGCTGAGCACAAGATGTCTGAGTCGAGCTCTGGTTGACTGATTGTCTGCCATGTTGCAGCCACCCCAGCTCTCCTGGAAGATCATATACGATTCGCCGGCATTCCCATAATTTCCAAACGTATAGGTTATGGGTCTGAGGCGTGGTGGGTGCCAGGAGAAGTGGCTGGCGGACCGGTCCGCTCTTTCGGAACAGCTTGGAACTAGTCGGCATTCATCGCTGGCATTTACAGGTCCCATTCTTCTGATACGCTCACGAGTCGATTTCTCCCATGATAGTAAGTAGACCCCGCCCCCCAGTCATCCTTGTGTCAACCCTTATTCTCGTCACAACCCACCTTCGCTTTCCACTACCGCTGAACTCATACGGATTCAAGTACCCTATCATACTTGGACGCCATGAGTGGAAAGTAACGCAGCCCTTACTGGGTACACCAATTTGAATCTTGTTTGACGGTGCTAGTAGTATCCCCCTTTCAGGACGCCTTTCGTCAGCTTTTGGCGACGGTTGTCGTTTCGCTGCGTCTCATCTCGCTAAAGGTGCTTTAGCCCTTGCGTTGGTACCGTGCGAGAGGCGTTAGCGCGTACTGTTGATCTGGAGTGGACGCCAAAGCGAGGGTCCAGAGGCCTGAACGATGGCATGGCGCTTCTTGTCTGGGGTACGGGGCTAACTCGTTCAGCGAACATGATATGCACCAGTTGCCTTTGAATGCCCGTGCCGCAACACACTTTCAACCATTATCACTGGACATATTGCTTCTAGATTCTTACTATATATGCACTTTGGATGGTTTATCATGTTCACAGAACGTATTACTGAGCGATCGACCTGACCTCCTATGTTGGCAATAAAACGAATGGTGAGCTCAGCGGAGACATTCGAGGACAAGGATCACAATATCAAGTATCATTGTGTAAGTCTATCGATGGTCCATGGTATACCCAAGGTATAATTTAATCGCTTTCCGACTCATAGTCGTCGTCCGAAGGATGCGAAGTGCTACTATAACTGCTGTTCGTCGCCTCCATCACGAGCTGTTCCCCATTCTTTAGCCCAGCTTCCACCAGCGTGGTATTGGCGATCCATTTGATTTCTCGCCTTGGATAAGCGAGCGCAAGCTTGAATCCCCACCAGGACTCCGGGCCCTGGGTTTGTGACTGGATGTAGTTTTCTAGCGTTTCTAAGCCCCCTTCTGGACCTTCTGGGACGCGTTCCGGATCACCTTCAAGTTGCATCGTCAGCGGGATAGTCTGTGCATCTGCAAAGGCATAGAGCGCCGTTAGCGTCGACACGGAAGGAAATGCCCTGACGACACGCCCGCTCCCAGGTAGCTTGATGGCGAGCCGGATAGCGTTCCCGCCTCGTGGCTCAGGGGGAACGATGGACCTGCGCATCCATCGCCGCCATTGCAACCTCATAGCTTGCGCGCTCTCCTGTCTTTCCCGCTCGGCTTGTGTCCTCTTTTCCTCCTGACGACGTGCCTCTTCTTCCATGCGCAGGCGCCCCGCTTCTTCTTGCTCTTCCCGGATCCGCGCTTCGACACGCTCGCGGTCGCGCCGTGCTGAGTCTTCAAAGGCCTTGTCTTGTTGTTCTCGAAGGTGTCTGTCCCGTTCACGTTCCTGGAGTTGCGATTTGTATCGGGTGAGGAAGGGGTTGACGCGAGGCAATAGTTGGTGCTCCAGGTGGTGGACAAGTGTCTGAGCTGAAGTTGGACCGGAGTCTGGAACGGAGGGGCCGTGATGGCGGGATAGAACGGTTAGGATAGGCGAAGAATTGGACGAGCTTGTCGAGGGGTTTCGGCGGGGCTGAAGCGCCAAAAAGGCGACGAATGGATAGGTTGTCGCCTGCAACTTCTGGGCAGCTGGGAGGCTGTTTTTCAGAGCTTGGGATGCATCAGTGAGATGCAATGTGCTGACCTTCCCAAGAGACTTTATCCCTAACGTCCCCTCCCCACACAACAAAATTCTTCTCGCTAAGCATTCGCACCAAGGTTGCATCGGTAAGTGTCGACCTGTTGTGAGTCAGGGGATGAGAATACGAACAAATGGTAACAAGAACGAACCGCTTGAACTCCGGAACATCGTCGTGCTCATCGGAAACGAGGATAACACACGCAATCCTACCCTCTCTTTGACAGATATCCAATACCTCCTCGTAGGTTCCATCAAAAAAGTCGGGTAAAACCTTGCTCCCATCCGAAGGACTTGTGGGTGGGTAAGCATGTCTTCTCGAGGTCGATGGTGGATTGTCAAGACCTGTTGTGAGGGCACCTGTCGACTTAATACTGACTGCGCCAGTCTCCTCTTCGAGGGCGGTGATCCAGCGACGTGTAGCACCTCGTGTATCAGGGAACGTCTGTCTAAGAGCCCGGTAGGTGTGGTTGTTGTTGAAAAGGAATGGAACGCGAAGTATGCCCAGCACGAAGCGCAGTATCCCAGACAACACGCTAACTGGCAGAGAAAGCAGAGCAAGGAAAGTTTGGGTCAGACTGCGCGGGGCCTTAGGACAGTGGTCAGCGACGCACAGTGAAGATGACAAGACATGTGCACTTACCCCATGACCTCGTTCTTGAACAGGATATTCCAAAGGTATCATCGGCTGTTGTGTCTGGCGTATGCTTCTTTGACTGCTTCTGACTTCCACCGGTGGACCATCGAGCAGCAGTTCAGTTGCGGTCTGTGCCGCATTTGTGAGAATTTTATGGGCCTCGTCGGGATGGAACCTTTTACCTGTACGTTCCAGTCAAGGCTTTGCAGAACGCTTATCAGCACTTCGACGTCGTGTTCATGAGGGCCCAGTAGGGCTTGTAGCTGTTGGAGTACTTGCTGCTGATTTGTACTTAGTCGCTCCATGGTACTTGGACCAAGGGCGGTTCGGCGCGCTCACGGAGTTCGTGAGTCCCCTACAGACTAGTGCCCGGGGTCCCCGAACATAATTATTTAATGTCGGACACCTGAGCATCAGGAAATCGATGAGGTTCTGGTAAACGATTAGCTGTCATTATCTACTTAGCCATGAAAGCCATCCCCATAATTATGATACACCACTAGAACAATCTATATAATTGATGACGGAGTTGGCGAAAATAGAGCTGAGACACCTGAGAGACTTCTCACGGTTAGCAGGCCACTCAACGACAAATAATATCTAACGAATCTTATCTGGAGTCAAGGTCAGTCCTTGCCACAATGACGAATTAGATTAACCAACATCTGTTAGACGTAGCTGGTCAACAAAGTCATGATAACACTTCAGATACAGTATTTCTTTTTGTTGGTTATGCCACATGTTACTCGGTGTGCTACCCACTTGACACAACTTGCCACTAGGCATGGACTATTGGCGCTGGCTTGCAGGTTCATCTGCTAAGTTGTGCCGTACCTGCTTATATTCACATATACCTCACTGTGCTACCCACTTTTCAGCACTCACTGCAGGGCATAGACTATCAACAATGGCTTTCAGGTTCGTCCGGTAAGTTGTGTCGTCTCTCTACGAATGTTACATACACCTCAGTGTGCTACCCACTTGTCAGGACACGCTGCGGGACATGGGCTATCAACAATAACTTGCAGGTTCGTCCGGTAAGTTGTGTCATCTCTCTACGCATGTTACATGCACCTCAGCATGCTACCCACTTGTCAGGACTCACTGTGGGATGTGGGCTATCAACAATAGCTTGCAGGTTCGTCCGGTAAGTTTCGTCATCTCTCTACGCATGGTACATACACCTCAGCGTACCACCCACTTGTCAGGACTCACAGCGGGACATGGACTATCAACACTAAAATGTAGGTCTGTATGGCAAGCTGTGCTGTACCTCCATGTATTCACATATACTTCAGTGTGCTGCCCACTTGTCAGGACTCACTGCGGGGCGTGGACTATCAACAATGACTTGCAAATTCATCCGGTAAGTTGTGTCGTTTCTTTACGCATGTTACATATACCTCAGCATGCTACCCACTTGACATGACTTGCTGTAGGACGTGGACCATCAACAATGGCTTGCAGGTTTGTCCAGTAAGTTATATCGTCTCTCTACGTATGTTACATATATCTCAGCGTGCTAATCACTCGACATGACTCACCATGAGACTGTCATATCCCGTACTCCCAAGTCCAACTTTGGACCAACTCCGACCCCAATACCGCTCTCCGCCCCTCACACCCCAATTCCAGGCGACTCTGTCCAACTCCGGACTTTGTTCCTAATCAGTTCCAATCCATTCGTACTCTCCATTACGTTCTGACTAATCTTCATTCTTGTACCTACCTACCATATGGTTTTCTCCATTCTATGATATCATCTCCATTCCCTCCTGACATTGCCTCCGAACCTTCTTATTGTTTTATTGTCTTTCGTATCTCCGTCCTCTCCACTCCCACATGCTCCGCATCCTCCGCAGTACTTACTCTGTATATAGTTGACTCCTGTCCTCCGTATATAAGACTCTAGTACCAACTCCTGTACTCCTTAGTTCGAATACCAATTCAAGTTACTCCTCTGCCTGTCCGATCCTTTCTGACGCTAGTTGTCTACTCTGACCCTCTGACCCTCCAATAAATCTTTGGACTGAACTCGTATAAGGGTGCAGCACATAAGCTGAAGCTGAAGTCCATTCTGCTTCCATCGAACTCCGGACTTCCTATCTCCGACCTGGAGTTCTTCCTTTAGCCCGGAGGAGATCTGGACTTAACAGTATATTTGAACTCTAATCTTGTATGAGTTCGCTAACACCTCTACAATGGCTAGAACCAACGTCCAGACTTGAGCTCAAACACGCACCAACCCTCCCATTGACTTTGCCCAACCTTCTGCTTCTTGAGCAGATGCCCTTAGCGCTCTGGTGGGCTCATGACGAGCTCCCGGAGTAGTTAATCAATTCTGAAGCTTCTCCGCTTGGAGAGCTACTTCCGTTCCTGACTTCCAGGAACCATCTACTCCCACTCCTGTGCCTTGTCGTCAGCAATCTCCCAGAACACCTGACAACCTGTACTTCCCTGATGACGCCGGCAACCCCGGTGATCCGGACGACGATGGTAACCCCGGTGACCCAGGTGATGATGGTGATCCCGGAAATGACGGTGACTTCAATGGGGACGAAGGTGCAGATAACAATGACCTGCCCCCTAACCCCATCACTGCCCTAGCCCAGGCTATCTGCAATCTTGCTCGCACCTCCCGTCGCAACCCCAACCCTGAGCCTTCACAGCGCACCAAAGTCCGAGAACCTGATACGTTCTACGGAACTGATCCGTGCAAACTCTGGGCCTTCCTGGTCCAATGCGAGCTCAACTTCCAAGACTGCCCTCATGCATTCCAAACCAATCGTTCCAAGGTCACCTTCTCCCAATCCTACCTTAAAGGGATGGCACTGGAATGGTTTGAACCGGACCTACTCCAGATGGACGATTACAGGGAGTTCGTCCTGGAGCTCCAGACTAACTTCGGTCCGCATGGCCCCGTTGGAGATGCGGAGCACCAGCTTGACCACCTCCTCATGAGAGAAGGTCAGCGTATCAACAAGTATGTCGTCGAGTTCAATTGCCTCGCCTCCCAAGTCTGGGGATATGGCGAAGGTGCACTCTGGACTTCCGGACTGCATCAAGGATGAGATCTCCCGTGTCGGTAAACCACAGACTCTTGGAGAACTTTGTTCCCTCGCCCAAACCATGGACGGATGTTACTGGGAGCGCAAGTCCGAAGTCAGCCAACAAGTTAAGAACACTCCCCAACAGTCATCATCTAAACCATCTAACTTATCCAGCTCCAAGTCCACTCTGTCGTCCTCCAACAACTCCGGCTCCGCCTCTACCTCCGGACAGGCCAACTCCTCCTGTCCCGCTCAACCTGACCTCTCAAAGAAGTTGGGCAAGGACAGAAAGCTCACCTCCGACGAGCGGAAATGCCGCTTTGACCTGAAGCTTTGCATGTTCTGCGGTGATGCTGGACACATGGCAAAGGATTGCCCCAAGTCCACCTCCTGTGCTGCCAAAGCCCGCACTGCCATAATGGTCGCAACTCCAGAACCAAAACCGGAGGCCTCCTCCAAAGCAAAAAAATAGATAGTAGCCTCCCCAACTCCGCACAGGCAGGAGGCTGCATTGACCTCGACCGTGCAGTTAAGGAGGTCTGCCTCAACGCGTCTGCTCTCTCCGATCCGAACTCCCTTGTACCACATGTAACCATTGTTTCTTATGATATCCCTTCTGTTCCCACTCTCGTCGATTCTGGCTCCAGTCATTGTTTCATAGATCCGTCCTTTATATCAAAGAACAATATTCCCACTTGCTCCGTTCCTCCGATTTTACTCCGATTATTCAATGGTACCTCCAATTCTACAATTACCCAAGCCGCAGATCTCTCAATCCATTTCCAACCCGGTGATATCACCTCCGCTACATTTTATGTAACTCTGTTGGACCCCACCTGCTCACTTGTTCTAGGACACAACTGGCTCACCCACCACAATCCATTGATTGACTGGGTATTGGGCAGTATCTTGTTCCGAACATCTCCACGGGACGTGCCAACAACATCGACGTCAACTCCGCAACCTCCAGACCCCACTCCTCTGGTTGTTCCAGAACCCCCCGATCTGCCATGTTTCTCTGATCGCAAGGCCCCTCACATTACCTTCATTAATGCAGCCGTGTTTGCTCTAGCATCCTGGTTGGAAGGTAGCGTGCAGTTTAGCCTACAGCTCCGCCCCGAGGAAAGTACCCTCCAGTCCTCTTCCATGGAGTCTGATCCAATCAACCTCTCCGGTGTTCCTCTGGAATACCACGACTTTGCTGATGTCTTCAGCAAAAGCAAAGCCTCTCAACTCGCCCCACACCGAGAGCATGATTTGAAAATCAATTTGGAAGAAGGTACCTCTCCTCCCCTCAGTACTCTTTACTCCCTGTCTCCAACAGAGCTCGAAGCTCTCCAGGGATTTCTTGATGAGCATCTCACCTCTGGCTTCATTCGTCCCTCCTCCTCCGCTCACGCTGCTCCAGTCCTCTTCGTCCGCAAAAAGGATGGTTCACTCTGCCTTTGCGTTGATTTTCGAGGACTCAACAAAATCACGAAGAAAGATCGCTATCCACTACCGCTCATCTCCGACCTCCTTGATTCTCCGAGCTGTGGTAAGGTGTATACCAAGATTGATCTCCGACACGCCTATCACCTCGTCCACATCACTCCTGGAGATGAATGGAAGACTGCCTTCCGCACGTGATATGGTTCCTACGAATGGCTAGTAATGCCGTTCGGTTTGACCAACGCTCCAGCAGCCTTCCAGCAGTTTGTCAACACAATCTTCGCTGATTTGCTTGACGTTTGCATAGTGGTATACCTAGACGACATCCTTATCTACTTGCAGGACATCGCCTCTCACAAAGAACATGTCCGCGAAGTTCTCTGTCATCTCCGAAAACATGACCTCTATGCTAAACCCGAGAAATGTGAATTCCACTCCGACTCCGTTGAATACCTCGGTTTCTTTCTCTCCCCCAACGGCTTGACTATATCTACTGACAAAATCTGAACTATTCAGGAATGGCCGGAACCCTGGAAAGTGAAGGACATTCAGTCCTTCCTCGGTTTCACCAATTTCTACCGCCGTTTCATCTTCAATTACTCCGATATCGTCATTCCTTTAACCCGACTCACCCAGAAGAATACTCCAAGGATCTTCTCTGCCGACTGTCGCGCCTCCTTCCAGAACCTCAAGGATGCCTTCACCTCCGCTCCCATCCTTACCCATTGGATTCCCGACACTCCTATCATTGTGGAGACTGATGCCTCCGACTATGCCATTGCTGGAAGTCTTTCCATCCATTGTCCAGATGATGAAATCCGCCCAGTCGCGTTCTACTCCTGCACCCTCACCACTCTGCATCAGCAAACTATCATTTTTACTTCAGGCTTTCAGTAGTCCTTCAGTCCTCTCCAGTCTCTACAGCCCTCTTCAGTCTCCTACAGCCCTCTTCAGTCTCTTCAGCCCTTCAGTCTTTTAGTGCTTCAGTAATAATCCTTAACCCTAACCCTAACTTAAGCATTATCTAATCCTAACCCTCACCTAACCCTAATCCTAACCCTTACCCTAATCTGATTATTACCTAATCCTAATCCTAATCCTAATCCTAACCCTCACCCTAACCTTAATTATTGCCTAACCCTAATCCTAACCATCAATCATGGAGTCAGAGTTTTAAACTATACAGGCCTACTCCAGGACTGTTCCAGGGCTGTCCAGGGCTGTCCAG
>KN839869.1:18367-45173 GCA_000827185.1 Hydnomerulius pinastri MD-312 | reverse complement strand
ATTGTAGTAAAAGTGTAGTGATATTTGGTAGTAGGTGGCACTTAGGAAAAATCGCGCGAAAAATGTCACGTGACTTGATTTGTCAGCTGCTGGTTGACTTTTTGACCGCTGTGCTCTCTCAACAGCAACACACCACCTCACCTCCTTGCCCAACAGCAAACCCACCACCTACACACCACCTACACACCCCAACCACCACCCAAACGCCTCAAAACACACCCGAGCGCTTCAAAACACCCCCGACGCCCCAAATTGCCATCCAAGCACCCCAGAAACCACCCGAGCGCCCTTGCCACCTCCCGAAAGCTCTCGCCACCTCTCGAATGACCCAACCACCACCCGAGCACCTCCCGAATGCCCTCGCCCTACCCAAATGCCCTCAAAACACACCCGAGCACCTCAAAACACCCCCGGCACCCCACATCGCCATCCGAGCACCCCAGAAACCACCTGAGCGCCCTCGCCACCTCCCGAATGACCCAACCGCCACCTGAGCACCTCCCGAATGCCCTCACCCCACCCGAACGCCCTTGTCGCCACCCGAACGTCCCAACCACCACCCGAGTGCCACCCGAATGCCCTCGTCGCCACCCAAACACTGCCCGAACACCCTCGTCGCCGCCTGAACACCCTCGTCGCTGCCCGAACACCCTCGTCGCTGCCCGAATGCCCTCGTCACCACCTGAATGCCCTTGTCGCCACCCGAACGCCCTTGTCGCCGCCCGAATACCCTTGTCGCCACCTGAACATCCCAATGACCACCTGAGGGCCTCCCAGATGCCCTCACCCCACCCGGATGCCCTCGCCCCACCCAGATGCCCTCGTCGCTGCCTGGACGCCCTCGTCACCGCCCGAATGCCCTTGTCACCGCCCGAATGCCCTCATTGCTGCCCGAATGCCCTCGTCGCCACCTGAGTGCCCCCACCACCACCCGAAAGCCCTCACCACCACCCGAACACCCTCAATACCACCTTTGCATAAATTAGATAGTAGATGTAAATTAGATAGTATTTAATATATCTAATATGATTATTTGACTGAGAAATTGAGGGAGAGCTACCACTAAATGGCTATATACAGCCCTGTACACCCCTATACACCCCTGTACATCTCTGTACACCTCTGTACACCTCTGCACACCTCTATACACCTCTACACACCCCTGTGTACCTCTGTACAACACTGTATTGTGTTGTGCATGGACACTGTACAATGCTGTACAGCTCTGTACAGAGTATGCTGTACAATGCTGTAAAGCTCTGTACGGTGTCTGTTCATCTCTGTACAGATGGGACCCTTCTGTAGCATTGTACAGTACTGTACATATCTGTACACCCAGGGGGTGATTTACTGATGAAGAATGAGTTGAGGATGCCCCCAAAGGACTTCCGAGATGAGAAATGTGAATCCAACTCTTTTGCCCTCCACACCACAATCAAGAACAATATTGAACCCTTCAGGATCTTGCCTAGTAGGACTGCTGTCACTGGTGAGTATGAGAGGTGGGGAGGTGTGGATACTCGTGAGGTATGCGAAAGCAAGGGCGAGGGCAATGGGATGTGCTTGATCACTGGGGGTGCTGCCCGAGCAGTGTGATCCATGGTGCGGGTGGGTGTCAACGTCAAGAGGACAAACCCGAGTGTGAGACTGGCGGATTTCAGTGAGTTAGGGGGCAAACTATATTCCATAGCAACACACACTGAATGTGATCTGTGATCATACAATGAGGATGAGTGTCAGTGTGAACGATGGTGTGATGAGGAAGGGGGTACGAACAGGATAGCGGGACTAGCAACAGAGGGGGTGTGCATGGCCTCCTGTTGCAGCTGGCCCGGGATAGGAATGGGAGCTAGTACAAGATGACTGCCATATGGTCGCTTTTGATGAAGAAGAGCTCGATGGAGATGGCGCATGAGTTTCTTGTACTGTGTGTAGAGGTTCTGAATGAGCTTGCCATTTGCACATTGTTGGGATCGATACCGCGGTCATGTGGCTATTGAGCTGGCGTCTCCTCTCATTTTGTGCCCCCAGGTGTGGTTAGCACTCCCTAAGAGTCCATCTGGCTGCAATACTCACCTATCAAGATCCTATTGCTGCTCATATTGGCGCTCTCGTTGAGTTGGAGCACTTTTTTGCGTAATGGTGAGGCGGTAGTCCACAGCATCCGAGTTGTTTCGAAACCAGAATGAGTGGAATTGGTGTGGAAAAGTCGAGGGTAGGGATGGGGTCCAGCGAACCGGTTGGTGGATGAAGAAGCTTGTATGGCATTTTACTGTGTCTGGTGAGTGATGTAGTTAGGAGTGAATAAGTTTGCCATATCGTGTCTTCTCATGCAGCGCACACATCACATAAGTGAAACAATGAGAACACAAGTAATCTTGTGCACTCATACTACACAAGATGGACCAAGGTAAAGTAAGGCAATCATAATCAAAATACTGGGTTTGATATCAGGAAGACTCAGAGATGGGATTGAAGAGTGTGCTAACTACAAATGCCAACCACAAGTCACAGTGGTGACAACTCCTACTCACGAGGGGCCCGACCGTGAGTTTGGCGAGGCTGGTTAGTGTCTACATCAATGTGTGAGGTGGACACGACATGACCCTTTCCTTGTTTAGGCTGCGGGCGGGCCTTTGTGGTTTGTTGTGCTATCGTGATGTCCGGGTCAACAGTCTAGTTGAGTTGGTTAGTGTGAGGAACAGGCAACAAACTGGGGACTTACCTGGTGATTGGGTGCATGGGCTGGAATGGGCTCCGATGGAGTTATGAGACTGGTGTTCGTGTTGCTCACTGGCAAGGCACCAGAACGGGATGTCAGCACTTCCGCCAGCAGCTCATCCCCGAGCTCTCCAAATTCCGGGTTCTCAAGTGCATTCAGCACTGCATATAACTACAGCTCCTCATCTTCATCAGCAGCAGGGATGGGACAGCCACCATTTCCTTGGTGGCGATCTGTGAAGATTTTGAGGTTATACCACTTGATGAGGCCTTGAGTGCCTGGAGTGTCAGCAGACTTCAATAACATAGACTTGTATGTAGCAAAATTTGCATAGTATTTGAAGCTCGTAACCCTGCCAGTCTGCTCAAGAGCTGGGTCAGGTGAGGCGATACAAACGGCCTGGAAACGGCTCAGATGGGTTTCGTGAGAGCCTGAAAGTGACTCACCAACATAGCTGCCAGTGCAATCAAAGAGTAATTGATGGAGTGGATTGAGTAGAGTGCTGAGTAAGAAGGGGGTCCACCTTTTGGGGCAGGAGCTCAACCAATGGCAGCTGGGCTGAGAAGAATGACTTTGAGGATCTGTAAGAATATTGAATAACTATAAGAGCAGAAAACACAACTTGAATGCAAATGAACATACCCTCACGAGAATTGGAGATTTGAAGATGACATTGTTATTTTTTTGAAGATTTGGGAACAGGATAGGTGGGAAAAGAGGGACCTTGTCAGAGTCACTGAACTTGATGAACTTCGCAAGCTGTGGGTCATTGACGTGCACTTCGCTTTTTGGCAGTAGGTATGCAGGCAGGTCAAGAATGAGAGTGCTGAGCTTGATGACACTGGAAACGAGGTGCCCGTGCAAGTTATTGAGGGCCTTGCGAAACTGGACAAATAGCATTATCAGTGCAAATACAAGAGCTGACTTCACGAAACTTACCATTTGCTTGAAATAGCTATGCAATATGTATTTCCGAAGTTCGGGTGGGGTTGCATCATATAGCTCCGCAGCTATGGCGTCCTGAGTGGAAGTGGTGGATGCGTAGCGCTGGGTGAAGTCATTTGGATTGATATGAGGACGCAAGTTGCGTGAGAAGGCTGCCTCAGAAACCCAAGGCTCATTCATGATGCCAAATCAATGAGCAATTTTTCCGACTGTCTTGTTCTTATCTATGAGCTCCTGAGGGACACCTGCTGGACGCCGTTTTCCAGATGGCTGACTTGCTTGGAAAGCAGCCAGTTCCACCTGGGCATCCTTAAAGGCATGGTGGAGGTTCAAGTAAGCTATCTGAGTATTCCCCAACATCTGAAATATTCCGTTAATCGGAGAAGCCAATTAATGGGTCAGATAATACTGAGACTCTACCTGGTGAAGATCTGCCAAACTTACACCATCCGGAATTGTGAGGGATGGCTGCAGGAATGGTGCAAGAGCATCAGCAGGGTCTGCATCTAATTCGCTTGAGACATCAACATTCTCATCGTCATGCAGGTTGTGAGTGAGATGGCGAGAGTTTGGCATTGTGATTCAAGAAGCTAGCTGAAGCTCTCCAAGTCCGACTCTGAGTCAAGGTGACTGAGGATTCCTTGCGACAGCCTCGCAACTTAAATATCTTGTCGGAGGGACACACCACCTGTTAACCACATGTTTGATGGTTGAAAAGGCTGCACACACTGCTCAGTTTGAGGTAAGTTAGCTTTCAGCTTAATAGTCATGATGTTCGACAACATATGCAGTCCTACCGAGATTAAAATGATGCACAGCATAACTAGTAATCAGGTGGGTTGATTAGCATCACAAACCTACCAAGACAGAAGTAATACTAGATGGGATACTCGGAACATCAAAATCCTTAATGACGCCAAAAAGTGTAATTGAGCCTACATAATACATGACCATAATGTTGGACCCATACTTAGTCCCGCATCTTCTTCGCCCGAAGTAACATATCTGCATCAATAACATCCACAACTAAAAATTCACCATCCCGGTCACTGTCTGGGGAAAGTAGAGCACCACGGATTGTGGACTGTAGCAGGATGAACTCAACCGCAGAGCTAGATGTAGCTTTTACCCGTGTGACTCCAAAATCACTATCCCATTGTGTGGTTGTTATAGGGGCATCATATGGCCTTATCAAGGCGAAAGGATGTGTGTTCCCACCAATTGTGAAGGTGAACATGAAGAGTAGGCGTGCGGAGATGTCCTCACTAATGGTGTGGATGATTAAGCAGTCATACTGTGGGTGACCATGGAACATCGGAGAGCACCGCAGCCAATCAGTGGTCTGCCGCCAATCAACCATGGACTTGTAATTAACCTTAAGATAGTGGAACTCAATGAGCTTGTTGCAGCCTTTTAGCACATATGTCCTTCAATAGATGGTGCAGCAATGACATACCTCATCATCTCCATTGAGTTTAAGTAGTTTCCCCCCAGGTTGAGGGATATTGAGCACAAGGGACATGTCATTGAGGAAGTGGGTGAACTGCCTTCGAAAGCCATGAAAGGCTGAGTTTGTGCTGAGTTTGTCCTCCACTTAATCAAATGTAGTAACCTTCTGTGGAGAACCAAGTGAAATGTGGCCAGACTTCCAGGGAATAGACTGTGCTTTCCCCCTATTTGGACACTGGTGGATGGGATGGTCTTCATCATCTAACTCTTCATCCTCATTTGCTGCACTTGCTTCTAGCAAGTCAATTTGATCACGGATAAATGTTGATACCCAGCAAAGATGATCCACATTCAGAATCTAAAAATGTGTATTGGTTATTTGAATCAGACTGGGTCAATGGAGGGAAAGTGATACCTGGTCTGAAACATTTTTGAAATTTGTTCTAAGCATATAAGCCTTTTTGAGTGGGCCGTGCATCTTCTCATTTGGTTTTGTATTGTAATTTCGAGATGTTCCTTTCTCCATGATGTCCTTAAAAGCATGTTTGTGAGTGTGGACTTTGGGAAAGTCTCATATTTTGGTAGAAAATGGCTTTTCCAATGTGTTATACTCCTGTGCTCAGTTTTATCAATATATGTGTCATATAACCATATAGATATGAACACATACCTGCATAAGCTTTGAGAATCTCAAAAGCTCAGCTTCACCTTCTGCCAGTGTATCACTTGTGTGAACCTCCATTGAAGTGTAGAGTTCTAGGATAAGAAAACTACGGAGACATCTCATCAGAAGATATCCACCCGGATTTGCCTCTGGATCCCCAAGGATATTTTGGGCTATATAGAATACAGTTTGTAAGAAGTTTTGTCATATTATCTCCTGTATGATTTTATAACTAGTTACCTTGGCAATATGTTGATGTTTGGTCCCATCATTGAATGTCTTTCTCATAACTTCATCAAAATGGTTGAAATCTGGCCAGCGTGGAAACTCTGAACACCTAAGAATAAATATAATTAGAGTAAAAGTACACTGTTTGAGGCAGATCTTACTCACAAATGGTCAATCTCTTTTACAGCATAACACCCAATGGCCTCAATACATGAACGAAAGTCTTCAAGTAAATGTTTTCCCCCCAATCCAGCTTGATATGCATGAAGACCATCAAATGACATGGCTCCATATGGGTCTGAGTGTTGTACTTTGAAAAAGGCATTCTAGATAAAGCAGTATAAGATTTGCTATTTGAAAAGTATTGAGACTTACATTCAAAGGGCGTAATCCAAGGAGCTTGAAAAGAGCTTCACGAGCAGTTTGGATAGCCCTTGACTTTCACCCAGCAACTTCTGCACATCAGCTGCTGTACGCAGGGGATAATCAGTTTGAAGGTCAAGCAGCTTTCCCTCTGGTACCAAGCAAATTGGACATGGACATTTTCCATTTGGACCCTGGATCAATGCCATGAAACATCTACATGATAACAGTGAGCAAACAACACATGTCACTACTGCCACTTACTGCTCTTCATAATCTGCAGAAAGAATCAAGATCAAGGGAATCAATAGCTGAAGGATTTCATCGGCACACTCGTAGTAGCACCCTGTTTTTGAAAGCAGCTCTACACTCTCCAAAAGCTTTTTGAAAGCTAAATGCCACACCACCCTCTTGAACTCAGCAAAGTCACTCTTTGACCCCTTGTCCCTCTGGTCTGCATTAGATTTAACCTTATTAACATAAAATAGTTAGTGTTCTAAGGGGTGCACCAACCCTATGTCCACCCATACCTTAGGCAACCAACCTACTACATGCCCTCCCCCAATGCCATTTCCATTCCGTATGTGGGACGGAAGGTTGGCACACCTTGCAATAACGGGGTGTCCTGTTTGTGAGCCAAAAGACGATAGTCTTGTCTTATCTGCATACAAGATGATGCAGAATGGCTTTCCACCAGGGGGTAGAAGTGACTGTACAAAGTTCAATCAGATTTGTACCATCAATAGACCACAGCATACTTGTATTCTCCACCACCAATCCCCTGTCCAAGGTTCATGATAGAACCATCTGAATGAACTTCCATCATACTTTCACAAGCGCTGTGCATCCCAAACAAAATGAGATGCAAGATTCGGGTCATGAACCAAGTCTAGTGCCCAATCCCACAATGGCCAACAATGAACCTCGAATTTGAGTTCCTAGTCTTTGTTCTGTATCGAAATACTATGTTTCTCAAACTACACCAGTTAGACAAAACACAAATTATTGTGTGCTACACTTTATCGGAGTGAGATGTTGTGATGCAAGATCCCAAAGTCTTTGAAGATCATTATAATCAACTATCAAGAACGAGTTTGGGTTCCGCAAACAGAAATGAAAGAGGGTTATAAGCCTGCTCGTCTGCTTGCTAGTAAGGGCAGCCTCGAGAGCAAGCTCCACGAACTCAAAGTCAGCCTGAGTATGAAATGGTCGCCATGGTACTGTTAGTGGTGTACCAAGACTTGCCTGCTCCCGGCCATACTCTTCAAATCTTTTGATGATGTCAGGCTTATTCACACTCGGATGAAACTCTGTCTTGATGTCATCCTGGCGTAATTCACGATGGGAGTCTAGTAGGATTATATGATTGTTTGTTAGTACCATAGCCAATTGTCGGAGTGAAAAGATACCTGGTACCGCCAACTGTTCAATAATCCCATCCTTGGGATCAATGAACAGACTATTTTCGTTGATGTACGGTTCATCTGCAAATTGAGAAATTAAATGCTTACCACAGGATGACATGGAATGTTAATCACGAATGTACAAATATCGGAGACTCATGTAGATGAATCCGCAATAATTTGGTAGTCTACAGGGCCACCTGGTGCTGAAAGCCCATGAAAACAACCTTGAGGGATCAGCAAAACCAGCACAGAGTGATCGGACGTACCAGCAGCATGTAATTGACCCCTCACACTGTCTCCAACTGCTCAATCGACAATAACCACATCCATCTTTGCTTGACATGCTTTTTCGTGTCTCCCGAGGCCTTTTGGTTTGAAGCTTTCCCCACAGTGGCGACAAGGGACCTTGTGGGTGGGTGGGATGGGTCTCAACATGGTACAGAAGTCACCTCATAGCTGCTGGATGTATACAGTAGCAAAATCTTGTAAGGAGGGAGCACGAGATAACACAGATGGCAAAAGACCACAATCACGATCGATTGTGAAAGCATGGCAATGGCACTGCTCTTCACGTGAGGGGTTATAATTCTCCATTAAGGCAGTCCCATTGATGACAAAGCCGTCACACAGATTGTAATTGGCATTGTCACCCCCCTTGTAATACTCGTCCATTGTAATGGGGTTTTATTTTTTCTGACAATAGTCTATCCATAGAGATGGGACTGGACAGTACTGGACAGTACTGGATAGCACCCTCCAGAGTTGAGGTTACATGTCATAGAGTTATCACAGAGTTATCCCAGAGTATCACAAGGCTGGGCTTTTGGTTGGCAGACCATGTCAAGGACTGTTCCAGGCTTACCCACCCTTTGGTCTGTTAACACTGATCAGGTGGTTTTGATGAAAATGGGGATAGATTGTGATGACACAACAGGTACAAATGTTGTCAACCGGCAGCATACAAATGGGGAAAAGACAAAAGCAACTGATCACATCTAATCTAGGCACACCCCAAACTTGTCATCACTTACCACCGCATCCGAATTGTCGTCCATATTGCCATTTCCACCCGCCCTGAATAAAAATTTGCATGTAGCAGTGGAGTGAATAAGAAGAAACACTTACATCCCAGAACGTGCTATCTTGCTGCACATGTGGTCCAACTTGGTCCTGTGAACTGGATCATTCTCCAGCCTCTGGGTGAGTTCAAGAAACTTTCTCCAGCAGGGGCGGTAAGCTTGTGCATTGAATAAGGGAAACTTCCCCCTTCCATGTATTTTGTATCCGTCAAGGATACATCAGATCTACGATCCTTGTGAGCATGATATGCAGGGGACAGAGCAGACTTACAGCGGTAAGGCCAAGGGATAAGGTGCCATTTGGCACGCGCCTGCCAAACTCCTCGGGGTGGAGATTGCCTATTCGAGTATCGCGGCTATAAAGAAAGACATGGAGGAGGTCCTGAATGGCAGGATGCCCGAAGTTGTTTGTATGACCCTATTGAGAATCAGTTAGTTTTTTCATCTCAAAAATATTCAATTTTACCTTGGTGTCCTTGTCACCATGTGCAAACGCAGACTTTTGTATCAAGGTACTGGCTGCATGTTGAACAAACTTGCACGTCTGGGCTTTTGACAGGACGCTACCGTTAGGAGGGGAAAGATTGTAGTGAGTTCGGACGCATTGATCGGCAGCTTTCCTGATTTCGCCACACCATGAAGAAAGGTCCTCAAAGAGCTGTAAAATATGTGAGTAAATCTGTGCGAAGGGGGCAGTTTACCCATATCTTTCTTGTACTGTGGATAATAACCCTTCTTGACGGTGCACTCCTCTCGTCTCCACTTTGTGATGGTCATTGTGATAGCATCTGTGATGAAACCTTGAAGAGCCGGCTTCCTACATGGCCAAGGATCATGAATTGCCGTGTATGTGCATGTTTCAATCTTGCACTCCTCTAAGAAATCTTTCCATTTAGGGGGGTAAAAGCCGAGCTGCATGGGGTCAGCGCTATTGGTGTCCTTGCGGGTCTTCGAATGTCGTTTGCTTTGAGGACGTGAATCCTTATCACTTTCATTAGTAGCTACACTGTTAGTAGCTGCACTTTGAGTCGCAGGGACGTTGCCCTTCTGCCGCATGCGTGCCAAGTCAGATGGCTGAGGCAGGTTGGGCCAGCGGTTCTTCTCATAGTACTTGTCAAGAATGTTAATGTCCTATGTACCTATCAGTACGTTCCCTAGTGCAATCAATGACTTACCTTTCCATGTTGGTTACCCGCTACTTCATTGTTCTTGCGTAGCTTGCCCATCTGTTGAGTGTTGTTCTGCTTCAGCAGTTTATGTCGTGATTTGTGGCGAGGTATGTTCTACTCATGGGTTAGTGAGGCTTGGGAGATGATGGGGGATGAACCTCATCATCACCCTCATCCTCCTCATCACTGTCCTCATTGACTTAGTCACTTTCGTCCTCGTTGCTCTTGTCGCCCTCCTCTTTACTGCTTTCATCCCCATCCTCCACATCCTCTTTGTCCTCCCCAAACACCCAGCTCACAACATCACTGCCTGCCCAGTTGTCAGCGTTGTTGTCGTTGTGGAGCCCCTCCTTGCCTTTCTTTCCTTTGCTCTTGGCGGTCCTGTTACCTCCTGCACACTCCTGATCCTGGTGCTCCCTCTCGTGCTGAATTAGTTTCATACCATTAGCTAGTGTGTTCTTAACCTTAGGAGCTTGGGATGCTGCATTTGAAGGCGGCTGAAGGAAGTAGATTAGTAATGTGCTATGGGTGTATGGGAGCTTACCAGTTGGAATTCAAATCGTTCTCTGGCTTTGGCCACCTTGAAGGCAGGCCGAGGAGTCACGAATAAAGGCCGTTGTAACTTGAAGCTGTTAGATTCTACATAGATTGTATGGAATGGGATAGTGTACCTCAGCGTCGTTGTCATTGAGGATGATGTTTTTCTTCAAAAGTGAACTCATGATAAGCGTGAGGCAAACCCACATGGACAACCTTATTACCTTTTTTGTGCATCTTTTTGGAGACTCAGGAGCCATCAGATTAACCACCTCTCTAGTGTCCTTGAGATCCTCAGCTTTCATCTGCTTCTTTTTGCCAGCGGCTAGGACAGCCTCTCCAGCCTTATGAAGCTGGTCTGCCACACCTCCCACCCCCGTTCCAGTCCAACCACTGCAACAAACTGCATCTGTCACGTCAGTGTGGAACCTTTTCCTGGGTGGAGGAAGCTCAAGGTCGCTTCCCGGGTTATTATTCAAGGCAGCACACTTGTGAGACTTCTTTGAATGCTTTGGTGGCATGGGAAAGGAGGATGGGAGGGGGCTGAAGATGGATCTAATTGACTGTTTGCAGCAAAAATACTAACTCTGAGAATGAACACCAACTGAAGAGTTTATATATTGTACACAAGGAGGAAAAGAACACATCGGAAATGCACAACAGTCAGGTAAGCATAATACTATGTAAAAAACCACCACCAGCGGCCTACATAATGGAGAAGGCCGAGAACAAAGACAAGACGAAACTTGTAGAACGCGGAAATGAACATACGGAGGAAAACGCTTGGACCTAAAGACACTGATAGGCGGAATACGGAAGTGAATATTTATATTCACTTCTAAGGGGCCCACGCCGTACCCAGTGAACCGGAGCTATTGCAGCGCCACCTCTTCGTCAGCTGAGGGTCCTTTACCGGAGAGGGGGGGGAACACTTCGTTGCAGTACCTAAAACGCCAGGTGTGGTAGGTATTGGTGGAGCTGGCAAGGATGTGTGAAACACAGGGCGGAGGACTGTGAAAGACATGTCAACATCGGGAAGGCGATCTGCATACTCCTTGAGCAAGCTGATGATTGTCTGGTGCACCAGTGGGGACATCAGGGTGCCTGAAACCCATCATTCATCCTCCATCTTGACAAGATCCTTCCATCATTTTGCAAGAGGCTTGAGGTTGTCAAAGTACGGAGTGAATTGGTCATCAATGATGGAGTTAGGTGAATAGACAAATGAGATCTTCACATCTTGAGCGCCAGAAAGCCCATTTGGCCCCATAGCGCCCTTGCCCCATGCGTTGGCAACAAAACTGATGTTGTCAAGCGGCACATTCCGAGCGGCCCCGTTTGGGCCAACATGAAGAACACAGATCCACATAAAGACGTAAAAGAATGACTCCAAGTCGTCGGCCAGTTCAAAGTTCACGATCGCATCCTCTTCCAGCAGCGTCTTTTGGATGATCTTCTCTTGGTTTGCCGTAACCTGTTGCATGGTGTGCAAGGAGACAAAGGGTAATGTGCCCTATTTAAACTCGCTTTAGACACTGATGAGGGCCATACAAATGAACTCATGCTCACAGTTCCTTTTGGAGCATGGTAGCTGCCATCATCAATTAAAACGGCATAGTCAAAGTCAATGACAAACAAATTACGGTGAGCACCGTCCACTGGTACAGCCCTCTGATAGATGAGATTGTTTGGGCTGATGTTGTGATGAAGAACATGTTTGAGGTTATAAAGCTGTTCATGCACTGAGAAATGTGTTAAGTCTGTTGCATTGGGATGAAGAATATACTTACCAGAGAGACCATCCATGAGTCCCAACAGGAGTTCCTTCTGGGACCTGAAGGTCATAATAGGACTGCCAACAGGGTAGATAAGAAGGCGTTTGTGCACATGAGGAATGAAGCGGGGGTTGGCCTCTTTGTTGAAGGATGCAGGCCTGTAGCGCAATGTGTTATCATCCTGGCCGTTGTACTGGACAGTCCAGTTATTGATAAGTTTTGGAATTCCTTTGAGACCAGCGATATGGCATAGAATTGTGACTTCATGATCCGCTAACTCTTCGGCAACCCAACTATCTTTCAACACAAAGTTGTTCTCATCCATCGCATCTCCCCCAGTTCCCTTGCCTTTGTCAGAGGGGTGAACGTGGTAGCACACCGTTCCGTGCCCGATGAAACCATGGCTAGACCATAATATAGAGACAATGTTGAAGATGGTGCTGGTGTGGCAAGCCATCACCGTGCCGATGAACACAGGAGATACTCTGGGGCCAGAGTCAGGGAGGAGGTGGATGTGTATCGTGGGATCATATCTGAGTAATGCCTTTTTTCCATGAGCAAATCTGTGAAGGAGTTGAAGTACCTCCTTAAAGCTGTTATGGAGATGGAGGGGGTGAGATGAGATGGTTTCTGAGCGATCAAAGAGATGGAGTCAGACTTCATCCTTGGCAAAGGAAAGACCAAGGACGTAGCAGCGCCATGGCTGGGACACAAGAAGTAGGTACACTTTTGTGTTCAGAGTCTTGAGTAATGTTGTGTTGGTAGACAGCAGGGACACAGTGAATTCCCCGATGGCTTTCGGGCTCATCCAGGTGACCTTGTCAGAGAACACCTCTCCTTGAGAGCATTCAAGCAGGATGAGGTCAGGCTTGCGCCTCCATCGGGGTTGGTCTGGCTCCGATGGCATCTCCTTCATGGAGAAGTGGCCATACCACCACCGTTGCTTGAGGCACGATGTTACGACACAACCCAAACATTAACGTCTGGGCCGCCCTTGGCACGATGGGGTCGACAGACCACTCAAGAGAAGGACTCAGAATCACCAGATCTGGACTGGGAGTGTTCACCAGAGCTTATCCCACAGGTTGTGAAGACTATGGACAAGTTGATTAGACTGGGGACTTAAGGTCCACAGTCAACTACTTATATACTACTGTACATGCCTACTACATGAGGTATGATGTCAGAGTCTAGAGTGTACATGAGGCATGACATCATAGTCCAGAGCTATGATGTGATGGTCTAGCCCAATGATGTCATCATGATGTAAGACCATGTGACAAGATAAGATACTACACTACAATAAGATAACCATGTGTCCAATAAGATAAGATCACTATAGATAAGATAGGGTCCGATGATAAGATGAGATAAGGTCTACAGTAAGTAAACTAAACGATCGGTAGTAAAGTACTACCCTCGAGAGGTACGATCGTTACACACGAGCTTTGGGTGATGCCAGGGTTAATGTCCTTAAGATGGTGTAAGACAGAGGCACTAACAAGGTTTAGGAACACTGAGAACTGGTTTTCAGTTGTCTTCTTCGTCCCCTTCTTCACAGCCCCATAAGCAAGATCCTGAGAGTCATCCCCATCGTACGCTGCTCCATGGCGAGGCCACTCGTCCAGGAAACCAGATGAACCACCGAGACTGGACGTGACAGGATTGCCCCCGCCATCGTCTTCAGTATCTGTGTCAGCCCTAGGGCCTGATTGTTGGGGCTGATCAACGGGCGCCTGACTGCCTGTCAGCACACCATCCAAAACACGGGAATTCACAAGCGTGCCCAAGTATAAAGCCTGTGGGGTGCCAGAATGGGAGAAATGTGAGTCAACAATGGCATGTATGTTTTCATCTATCTCCATCAGGTCCACCTCCTCCCACTTCCACGACTTCTTTTTCAGGTTATATATTTCTTTGCCCAAGGGAACAGTTCTGCCCCACTTGGATTTTGGCGCAAGCAGCGCCTTCTTCTTGGACGATGGGGCTGACTGGTTCCCCTTTGCCACCTGCCTGGTCAAGGCTGTGGGTGCCCCCGATTGTCCAGCGACCACTGGCAACTTCTTGTGTACGTTGTTCCTTCCTGGTCCACATTGAAGAACTTGACGATAGCTTTTGTTGAGCTCCACACCTGTCGGAAGGGTGTACAAGGGGAAAATATGATGGATGAGTCCAATAAAAGATCCAGTTTTCTTATAGATCTTCTCTTCGTCAAGGATAAGGCCCTTCAGCTCGCGTTCAATGATTAAATCCATGTCAGGCATGGTGCGACCATTCAGTGGCGTTAGAGTAGAGCTGAGTTTCTGCAAAGATTCGGTAGTCCACAGCATTGTCCGCAGGGTGTAGGGTGGTGTATGGAGCAAAGAGATTAATGCTTATACTATTACAGCTGACTAAAAGATACATTCAGCATCCATCGGATCATCCACCAGGGTTCCAAGCAATGTGGACTACAAAGATAGCACATAAAACGATTCCTTATGCCAATACTTGTTCAAATAGAACTCGTCAGAATACGCATGGCTATCAGTATACGAGAACTGTTTGTTTGCAGTTTTTCCAAAGCAGGGGATAAGATTGAGGGGTGCTCGGATGCGTGAAAGTGGGATGACATCTCCGAGAGGAGCTCTGCTTGCTCTCTTTGCTCTTCGGAGGATGTGTAAGGATGTGATAGGATCACAGTCTTGTCCGTCTTGAGGAATAATGTCGAGTCGGTGGACATACATGAGGAATCTATCATGCCACCTCGGTCTTTGGCCGTGGGGCGGGAGAGCATGGAAGATAAGCTGAACTTCCCTACAGAATGACCTAAAGTTGTTCAAGTTCGCTCACCTGTGACAATATAGTTTGACGTTCATGAGCATGTGGATGCACCATTCAGGCCTGATCTAGGTCACTGCTTCCCCTCATCAACGTTGAAGATAACAGGGTCATGTTGACCATGAGGCCATAAGGAAGAAGGTGGTGCAGCGAAGACAGTCTGTGGAGCAGTGATATTGTTGGTGTGGAAGGCAGTCTGCTGAATGCGAAGTGTTGACCAGACCGCAAGATGAGTGAAGGGCAGCCATATGTCATCTGGGGAACAACGTTGTCCCCCAACCGTATGTGGCGCCTTCTCTGCTTCTTGATGAAGATAATCACCAAGTGCACTTTGAAGGTCAGGAATGTGAAAGGTTTCTGAAGTCATGTCAATGGAAGCTTGATTAATTTTAGGGTCCCTTGCAAGACTGATCACTGTATTGCCAATGGAGAAGGAACATAAAGGGAAGGGTACCGACCCACCCGCAGACGCTGCCAGACTACAAGCTTTCGCAAAATAGTCCGTTACTGAGCACTTGGACTGACCCAACTTGGCCACAGTCTGGAATAGCTGTGTATCACCACTGGCCTCATTGGTAGCATTGGGCCTCGATGCGTCATCGCCTTCATCATCTGACTGATCATTATTAGCACATCTTCCGCTCTGAGCCTCATGCAATGAGGTAGCGAGCTCAAATTTAGAGGACTTCTTGAGCCAATCAAGATAGCGACAGATTTGGGGATCAAGATTGTTGTTGTTGCTCCTGCGAGCAGGGTACTTGATCACTACAATGTGGGCGTGTTTGGTCACATCGGCAGTAAACTGTGCCGGAGCACCAGATAGTGTTTAAAAGTCCAGTTGCACAACCACTAAAAGACCAGCAACGGACCAGACTGAACCAAAAAGCAGTCCAGTCCAGTTGCAGGTTGCCTAGTTTTTGAAAATCAAAGACCGCAAAAAAACCGGTCTTTTAGGACCGGTTAAAACCGGCTGCAACCGCTCCGCACAGCCACAGCCTATTTAGGACAGTTTCCCCTTATTTTCCCCTATTTTTCCTGATTTTTCCTGATTTATGTCGAGTTTTTTGGGGGACATTGAAGTTATATGGTAGTATATTGAGGAGATTGATGTTAGAATACACTTTACATATAGTATCTATCATGTGAGGACTTAAATATACTCCTCAAAGATACTAATTAAGTGTGTAAATGTGTGGTTGCCATTGGTCTTTGATAAACCAACTGGTCTTTTAAAAAACCAGTTGTAACTGTTTTTAACTGGTTTTTTGCGGTTTTTTTTGGTTTTGGTCCGGTCTTTTTGATATTTAATTAATTAAAAAACCGGTTGCGGTCCGGTTGCATCCAAATAAGGCAAAAAAACCGGACCTAACCGGACTTTTAAACACTAGCACCAGATGCACAGATAGAGGGAACCACGCTTTGGAGCAACTCATGCTTAGGGATGAACCAGTTGTCTATCTTTTTTTTCTTCCCCTTACATCCACTGGCAGCAATAATGTGTGACTTGTTGTCATGAAAGGACTTGAGAGAACTGAGCAGCTTGTTGCAATCATTATCATCGAGCTCTGGGGCTTGTGCAAGGTATTGAAAATCCATGAGTGAGCGCAGCACAAGGACAATAGCCAAAGGCACGGCCCCAGCAATAACCCCGATGAGGTAGCACTGAACGTTGCGATGCGTGCAGCCGGTGACCTTTTTGAGGTGTGAAATGCCCTCACCAAAGTGTCTGTAGCCGGTAGATGGCTGGAGCAAAGCAAACCGGAAATCAAGCTCCTTGGCACCAACGATGTTTATACACCAGCAAACATTGTGATCCCAGAAGGCTTTGAACCAATGATGGAGGGGTTCCAGAGTGAGAAAGTTGGAGGGGTTGGAGAGGGGGAAATCTTGCCAAAACGGTTTATCAACGCTGCTCAGGTGATGTATCTGTGCCGCATTAAAGTATTGTTCAAGGTTTTTGGGAAGGACCTTAACAGAGCCCAGCTGCTCCAGTGTGTGTGCAGCTGTCCACGGGGGGTGTGGGAAAGGATCTCCAAATTGCTTGTACATGGTGGTAGTAATGGGTGAGGTCTTGCCACCTACGGCAGTGAGCATGCAAGCTTTGGGTGTATCTACAATGTAGGATGCAAGGGGTGTGTAACACAGCCAAAGATTCCTGGCAGGGTCGTTCATCATGATACCAAGACGTGCAGCCTGCTTCAATGGTTCAAGAACAATGTCGAAGGACTCGTGGATGAGCCAATCAGTCAACAGCCCCCGCATGTGCTTGTTTTTGTGAATAAACTTTGGGATTGGTAGGAGCGCGGTGAGTAGGAAGGCATTTGAAGATAATTTGAGATGTGTTGACATGTGGATATTGGCGAGGCTAAGGAGTAGAGGGTGGGCTGATCGGTTGCCTACAAGTGCAGATATATTGGTCTTATCCGACGACAGCATGACACCAAGTAGGGTAGCACCTTGCGGTAATTGACTCTGCGATGTACTTAGCTCAATGAATCTAAAAAAGTCGATAACTATGTACCTGCATGTTCCATGTGACATCACCCGTCATCCATTCAGAGTACACATGAACAATATTTTCAGCTGTGTGGTAGATGCGGTGAGGGACAAGATTGAGTTTGTCATGGAACAGGGGGTGTAGAAATAACGCCTCTAAACACCCGACTGGATCACGCCAGAACAAGCACACCACCGACTTTGTAGGGGCCGCAGTCTCTAATATGCAATAGCCTCATTTGGGTCCGCTAGGAAGTAGCTCTACAAGGCTACGTAGTTCTCATGCTGATCTGAATGATAAGGGAAGATCTTTAATCTTAGAAAAAACTTCAGAATTGCTTCGATTTTGGCATGTAGTGACTTACGAGTTCAAGAGACAGCAAGCTGTCCACAGCTGCCATGCTCAGGCCAGAGCACGCTAACCATAGCCCAAATGCCCAATCAGACTTGGATGCAAAAGGATAATACAAGTTATTCCTCCGTTGCCTCGAATACACATCTGCTTCAAATTGGTTGAGGAATGTGTGCTGGTCGTGCCCAAAGATTGATGCAGCGCCTGGGTAATTCTTGACAAGCCCCTGATGGTCTAAACCTGACTCGACATCCATCTCACCTTCCCTGCCATCCATATCATCTTGAAAGAATGGATTGTCTGGGAAGAATAGCCTGGGTGGTGGGGGATGGTCCATTCCTGGGTTCAAGTTTGGCTCTGGTTCAAGTGCCTCAGCAAATTGGACAAGTTGATCGACCCAGCTGTGGCAGCAGGAGTGGGGCTGATTCATGTGGCACAAGACAGCATCTTCAGAAGGAAGGATTTTGCTGCAACTTGGGCAGTGAGGCATTGATTCCACTGACGAATTAAAGTTAGGCTATCGGGCGATACAGTATTCAGCAGTGGAATAGCCCGTGGGAACCTCGGACCAAGTGTAGCCTTGTGTCACACAACACTTCAACCAAAGAATATTGTAGTGCCTGGGGACCTTGCTGCACCATATCATGACGGATCATTTTCTATCATCTTTGCCACCATCGTCCTTTCCTCCCACTTCTCCTACAAGTCTCAGCATGCAAATTGAAATTCCGACCAGTCCCATGTCTGCTTTTTCCACTGTTCACCCTATCTCAAGTTCGGGTCGCTGCCTGGTCGCATCGCCATCTCAATCTTCAAGTCTCCCACCGCTACCGTCTTTCCATTGCGTTTCAACTCTCAATGGACCCATTTATTCTATGCATTCCAGCCCTCTTTCATCCCCCGCGTCTAGCCCTGCAGCAGAAGATGAATTTTTCCAAGACAAGGGCTCCATTGTAAGTCATTACAAGCCATCTCTGAGGGTCCAACAGATGACGACATAGATGGACTAGATGCCCCATATCTACGTCTGGAAATGGCTCGTGCAAGGTGTGCTGTTCTCAGTGCGAAAAGACACCTTGCCACTCACGAGCTAGCAGAACTGCAAGCCTGCACACGTCTCTATCATTTAAGGGCCAAACACATACAGAAAAAGCTTGATTATGTGAATGCTGATATTGGTCGCATCTGTGCCAAGATTTGTAGCACCGGGCAGTCCCTTTACCGTGCTCCTCTCCTCCAATCTCACACCCGCTGCAATCCCAGTAAGCCGGCTTTTGTGTTTGATGTGACTTACATTTTCTGATAACTCGTGTTGTAGCTGCACACAGTCTGTTAGTGAGGAGACATGAGTTTTTTGTGCATCATTAGTACTTGTTATGTTGTCGCTTGCTTTCACCATGTATTTGAACTACGTCTGGATGAATTCTATGTTGCCCCACAATAAACTACACCCAACCCCAAAAAGGCTTGAAACTTGAAGGATAAAAAAACTTGAAAAGGATGATACTAGTAATCTCATTTCAATTGAAGTTCAGCAGGACCTCCAGAGTAAACACAGTGCTAGGACAACCTATGGACAGTCTGTCAAGACTATATGATCTATGTGGTCTGTGGCCCCTGTGATTGAGCTATGGGATGCTATGACTACTATGATAACTATGGCAAAATCCGGGGTTTGCTGATGTCTGGGGCTCTTGATGGTGTAAATGTATAATTAGATGGGAGACAGTACAAGGAATGATATGTAGACTAATGGTATAGAGATACACAACAATGGCTACCACCAGAGCTTGCGTGGGGATAACCAACACAACAGGATCAAGCTCTGAATGTAGAGTGTGCATACAACAATGCGATTGAGTGTCCAAAGGGGGAGGGGGGGTGGGAGGATGGGCGAGAATACCACCTCTGACACAAATGAAGAATGGTAGCAAGAGTAAGAAACAATGAGTGGAAGCCACCAGTTTTGTTCAAGGGTACTCACTTTGCTCCCCTCAATATTCATCTTGGTGATAAGTTGCCTCAAGCTCGTTTCATTTGCCAGACATGCCAGAGTATGCGGTCAAGATACGCTGAGATTAAAAGTGAGATTACATAAGCCACTTACAGAGTATGTCTCAACTCCATCAAAATCACTCAGGCGATAGGTGGATGGACAAAGAGAGGTCCTTGCAAGCAAATGAAATTTCATTTTTGGTGAAGATAAAGAGTGCAAGATGAACAGGTGGCTGGCGACAACAGATGAAGGAGATGGTGGTGGTGTGAGAACAAGAGATGAGAAGTTGGAGTTTGAAGTACGACGTGCTGATAAGATTGTTTGTGGTGTGCGTCAGTCACGTGAATGGATTTTTCTTTTTTTGCACTAAGTCTGAAATGCAAGTGCAATGTAAATAGGAGCTCAGTGGTGGTATTTGAAATGTGGACTTTTTCTGAGGGTGTACAGCATGACAGGGCCTCAGTAGGGCCCTATAGAAACATTTTTTGGGATGTCACTGATTTCTAGTAGCTGGCACTAGAAATCAGTGACAGCGAGAACGAGTAGTTGAAAATCAGTGACAGACCCATGACACTGATCAGACGTGACCAGAGAATCAGTGACATCATCACTGATTTTGCCCACATCAGTGTCTGTGACACTGATTGTCACTGACTTTACTTCCCGCAGTGGAGATCTATGCATGAGCAGCATACCGTAACAATTGTACCTTTTGCCAGTGACTGGGTAGTACTTCACTACTGGTTGTTTAGTTTACTACATAGTACACCATACTTTCATCTTATCTCATCTTCGGACCCTATCTTATCTATAATGATCTCATCTTATCTACTGACCTTATCTTATGTCAGAAAAATCTAGGCACCATGCCATCTAGTTGTATGTAATTGTAATGGGGTGTTTTTGCTTGGCGCATGGCAATGCTCTACCATGGGGAGAAATCTCAATTACAATGCCATTGTCATGTGGGGGGTCGCTATTATCATGTAGGGGGTTCTATTACCATGTCTGGTAATGCTAGGGCTAGGTGAGTCAATCAGAATGTCATTGTAACATCATTGTCGAGCTAAAGGGACCATTGTCACACATATTGTGCATTGTAATCCACCCAGTTCATTGTAATAACTACTTGATTTTTATAGTTCACTATAATGGCCCATATTTTTGCTCATGGTGGTCTAGGTCATTCCAATTCAAAGCTGTCGATATTCTACTACAGAGACTCCAGGTGCCAATACTATACAAAATGATCTAAACTCAGCCTGCAATTTCCCTACAAGCACTCCAGGATAATATGACAGCAGGGTAGTCAACAAAGTAATCTTCATAGCATGAGAGTGAAGTTCAAGGGGAATGAAGGAAGGGGATGTTGAGACAGGGAGCTGTGATAGCTCTATGTGCAAAGGAATGCGCTCTAAATCACCTGTGTGGAGATAGAGGAAGACTCAAGTAACTGATGTGGTTAAGAGTAAAAGAGCTGTTATTGAGGCGCTCTGAAGGGCTGCCTTTATATACTAAATGTAGGAGTGACATGACTACTAATTACTTAAGCTATGACTAAGCTGTGACAAGTACATCATAACACAACAGGGGAATGAGGGCAGTCAAGGGATGGTTTCAGAAGGAGGCAGGGGCAGTAATGACGGCCTAGATGTAGTAGCATTCAGTGTTGATCAGGTTGCCTAATAATAGAATCAGAAAGGTTTGTCAGTATGCAGAATATAGGGCAGTGGCTCACAATATGAAAAACCCACGTTAGCTGGTGTTGAGCCACTGGCCCATTAGCCATGGGACTGGCAGCAGTGACACATAATGGAAGAGTGTGCACAGCCCAGTAGTTGGCATGCTGAGTGTTGCCCATGGAAGTTGAAATGGGGCAATGGCTGTCTGTGTGCGGGACTGTTGGCCATGGGTGTGGAGGCAATCACATAGCAGTGGAATGGAGGGGACTATGTACAGGACTGTTGGCCACGGGTCCAAGTTATGTTGGTGGGATTCAGGGTGTTGTGTTGTCGGGTGATGAAGGGGTGCAACAACGATTCAGAAGGTAATGTAGACAGTTAAAATGTGGTCCTCAACCATGAGAGACAATGCAAGAGTCATTGACATTGTTACCAATGACTGACATTGGGCATGAAAAGGGAATATAATGATGGTGGTGGTTCCAAGTCAAGAGTAAAAATCACTAAGTCCCCTTGCTTAGGGAATTATAACTAAGACTGTATATAGCAATACACCTGAAATGGTAATAATGGGTCCTATTATTTGTTCTAAGTCAAGTGGACTATCACTGTGCTTTGAGGCAATGAATGAGACGGCATGCCAATATATTGCATAGACAATGAAGGAAAAGTAGTACATGTGTGAGCGTAACTGAATCAACAAATCTACCAGCAGTAAATGAGAGTCATAAGGAGACAACAACAGTATACTGTTCATCAGATCAGCATACACTAGCTAGGAGGATTACTTCTGAGTCAGAACTCTCTTCGATCTCATAGTGCACATAGCCTTCACTGGAATGGCGCCTGCATCAACACCACCTCCAACGTCCCCCTCATCTACTTGAGCCTGAGGCTGAGTTCCTTTTTCCCTTTCCTTGTGGCTTTGGCTGAAGCATTGACTACGGCCGGGACAACAGCACAGACGGCAGCATTGCTGCAGGTGGAAACAGACGATTGAGGCAGGCCAAGAGAGAGGTTAGTGAGGGGTACTTGTAGATCAGAGGTGGCTGACATGACCAGTAAGTCAGAAGAGGGGGCGATAAGGGATGACCACATACTCAAGCTTGCATTGAGGCCAGCATGTTCTACATTGTCCCGCTGGTCCCCGGTGTGATGTGAAGATGCTCCAGAAGTGTAATAAAGGTGTTGTTGGGGAGGAATGGAAATGTGAGCAGCTGTGGCCATATTGATGGCACCGACCATAGGAGGGTCTTCTGAATCCATGGGTTGGGAGCCTTCGAGTTGTGCCAAAATATTGTCTTCCCATCTCCACGGGGCTTCAGAAACATTGTTTGAAGGTTCTGTAGGTTGTTTGATACTGAAGACAGCCTTGTCAAAAAGCTCCATGACCTCCAGTGCCCATTTCTTATTCTCCGGTTTACACAGTAGTTCAATGTAGAATTCGAAATCATTTTCATAGTTTATACTGGTCTGGGCACCAGAAGCTGAGAACTCCTCATCCCCAGAGACAAGGAAACATGTTTAGTTATAACATTAGTAGAGTGTTAGATTGAAAGAACAGGGAAGGAGTATAATACTTACAAAGATGCAGCAAGTAGCAATTGTTACGATTTGCCTAAGCCCCTATTTCTTTTCCTCTACTCGTATCACGTGACCTTCCCAATCGGTTCAACCCGCGACATTTCCTCTTTTGTACAACAAAGCCAGTGACCCAAGGCAAAACCCTTGGGCTGTGCGTTTCCTTCATATTCCATAACATTCTGTCCAATAGCCATTTTCTCTCTACATGGTCTGTGCGCCGTTTCCCTTTGTATAAATACAGTAGCTACAGCTAGGTTGTACCTTAAGCTAAACCTACTCAATCAACTGCTTACTCTTGATCTCGAACTGTTTCTAAGGTCCCCACCTTAGAACCTCTCTTAGAACACTCCAAGTCCTCCATACCACAGAGGCCGATTGACCCAAGACAGCACAGCCTTATTGAAGGGCTTGGGATCGGAACGACAACTCAGACTTTCCCTTTGAGTTTACTCTTGTATTCCATACAAGCGTAACAGCAATAATGCCCTCTGATGTAGTTGTTGCCTTGAGTTTCTTGCCCCTGCCTGGTGGGCCGCCACATTTCTTGCCTGTGAGGACACCTTTCCCATGGTGCAAAACACAAGCAATCTATTGAAGCACATCAGTAACAACGGTCATGAACACCATAGTCCAACTTACCCGAGTGAGAATCTTGTTCTTGAAGAGCCCAGAGCCGGTCATAGTTTTTGGATCAGTGAAGAGGATGGGTGCAAGGGGTGTATATTGCTCGTCGGGATTGAGTGGGTTGCACTTGAGGAGTGATAGGAATGACTGGTTGTCGGTTCATTTCCTCCAATCCCCTAAGGCCACTGGATCCAATCCCAAGTGAGTGAAGAGCTGCACAGCAGAATCCTTCACAGGTTTGAGAATGTTGCTGTGTTCATTGTTGACTGTAGACATAAACTGAGAGGAACAATAGTTAGTGACTTAATTTGTTGAGTACAGCAAAACACTACTTACTAGTTGCTCAAATTGATCATACTTGATAGCTTGTGTGCGCAGCTCGGAAGGTAGCATGAGATACAATTTAGCACCATTGGCAGCAGCCTTTGACTCAGCGGTCAGCCACGTGCAGGACTGCATAGATCGAAGTCAGCGGGATATGGGTGAAGTGGGAAGACTCCAGTGGGGACCCAGAGGTGTTTGAAAAACACGTATCCCTTTGCTAGGGCGGTAATGGCACTGTTGAGCATGCCTTGGTGCATCGACTTGAGGGCCCGAGTTCATGTTCGTGGGGGAAGTTTGGCTGCTAATGTGTTATATTGCATTCACAGTTCCATATGCTCCTGTCATAGTCAAGTATATGCTAGCTGTGCCTGTCCCAGAGCCTGAGTGAAGAGTAATTAATCTAGTTAGAGCGTTTTGTAGTCCACGGTAGCATAATGATTGAACAAACCTTGTGTATCTCACTAGTGCTTGCATCTGGGGCTGGCATGGCCATGACCTGGTGCATCTCATTGAGATCCCTGGCGACATTAGCATTCAAGTCTGCAACATTGACACCACTTGCAGCCGGTGGGGCTCTGTTCTCATTGTTGTCGCTGCCCTCGAAGCTGTCATTGGTGACAGCATTGATCTCACGAGTAAAGTCTTCAGGCATAACTGAGGAAGGACAATTAGTTGCCCAATAGAATGAAGAGAGATACTTATGAGTTGAGTTGGTCCAGCCAGTCTCCTTAAATCCTACAGTCGTCACCAAAAGATTCAGAGCAACTGAATGGAGCGTCAGTGAGACCACAGCATGGTTACATCAACTTGCCTGCAGGGTCGATGCCAACATCATGAATCAGTTTGATAGACAACATTGAAACGTGAAAACAAGTGTTTAGTTGTGCTAATAGATGTAATTGTTCTACATTTTACATTAGTCAATCTAGCATATTACTACTAGAGTGTTACGAACGTACATATTTTATCTAAACTTTTACTTCGCTCAGTCTTGAACTCATGACTTCGTGCTTTAACTTTTATTTATTTCTGATCACATGACTCATTACGTGACCTAAACCCTCACACGTTTATCTATTATCTATACACATGTACTCCTCATGTACACTCGCGCAGCCTCAGCTACAGCCTCATCATATCTCTAACCTATAGTGTATTTCCCTACTGCCTCACTACATACACATGTACGGTCACAGCTTGGTCTGTGCATCAGTAGTCAGTAGTATAAATACCTGAATGCAAAACACCCAGAGAACTCCAGTCTAGTTCTCTTGGGATTTACCGTCTCAATTCCTAGCATTTCTCCCCTCTAAGTTGAACCTTTAGTGTTGTGAACTCGAGCCCACTCATAGTGGTATTGGGTTGCTTCATAGAGTAGGAGATTAGTAGTGAAATACAGACCGTATGCTGTACACTCACTTGCCACTCTAAGTTTCTGGTCCATGTTGCGTCAGGGAAACCATGTCACTGTCACAATGTTAGTGTTAGTAAGGTAAAAGAGACAATAGTTGAAATACATACCACGTAATCCTGTTTGAATCTTCCTCATGGCAATTGACGTTGCCAGTTCCACTCCTTAATGTGGAGGAACATGTCCCCATTGATATGCTCCACCACAAAATACTCGTGTTTGTGCTGAGGGTCTGGATACAGCAAGGCACCCCTGATAACTGACCAAATGGGTATGAACACCAAGGCCAAGCGTGAGCGTGCTTTGATGCGGGTAATCCTCAGATCCATGTCCAAGAGCTTCTGAGCTGCACTGAGCTCTGCAGTATATGGGTGAATGAGAGCAAAGTTGTATTCCCCAAATTCGGGGATCTTGCAGGTGAACATGAACATGAGACGGGTGAAAGCGATCTCTCTTGAGAGAACTAAAAGAGAACATAGTTGTAGCAGGGTTTACTGTGAAATGATGGGTTGCAGCATAGGTGGTCAGTGTATTTTCTCCAGTCCATTTTTGATTCATAATTGACTTTTTGTTTTTTTTTGGAATCCATTTATGTCCATTGGGGCAGAACCCTATGTAGGACAAAACTAGGCTATGCCCCAGGTGGCTTTAGGGGCTCCTGAGACATGAGTGATAACTAACATAGGGGGTGTGTGAGCTACTAGACTGTGATCGGCTACAACAACTTGCATCACCGAAGTGACTAAGTGACTGTGGGAGGAAAGGATGCATAGGATGAAAGGGGGACTAAGTAAAGTACTGACGACTGAAGGGAGCTTGTTAGTAAGGGCCAAAGAGAGAGGGGGAGGAGGTTCTGGCTCTTCACTCAGCCCCCGGGTTCACCCATAGTCTGACTTCCCTGGCCGAGGCCTTCCCACAGGTCAACGAGAAGTGGGGGCCTCACGGGTAGGGTCAGGTGGTGGGTTGGTTGAGGCCTGAGGGCCCGGCTGTTCCTCTGCCACGTGCCCTTCTGGGGGGCTGAGTGCAGGTGGGTTGGGTGACAGCTGTAATGATCATACCTCTCGAGGGTAGTACTTCACTACCGATCATTTAGTTTACTTACTGTAGACCTTATCTCATCTTATCATCGGACTCTATCTTATCTATAGCGATCTTATCTTATCGGACACATGGTTATCTT
>KN839868.1:272698-293180 GCA_000827185.1 Hydnomerulius pinastri MD-312 | reverse complement strand
ACAGGTGGCTCTAGGGAAACCTAAGCCTGTTGCCTGTCATCAGCTTTTCCTTCCACGGTAAAAACATCGAACGCCTTCGGCGTTCTCCCCCCTAAGCAAAACCCTAAGCAAAACCCGTCGTTGACCGCCAAGCAGCCCCGTCCTCTCATTTTGAATGTTTCACTTATTGCATTAGAGCCTACATCGTCACGATCGCTACATAATTGCACTGACATTGGGGTCTCCGTAGATCCTGTATAATAACATTATGAATTCAACAGATATTGGGTGAAATGTAGCTTCAAGTTGGCCTATCGAGAACCACGCACCCGCTCGTTTGAGCTTCCATCACAGAAGAGGGACATCCTCTCGTCATACATGAGCAGCAAGAACGAAGGCGGAATCCAGCAGGTGAGGGACGTATTCGGGAGCGAGCTGACAGTTTTTAGACATACGTGACCGGGCTTGAGTTGTCGCTCATAAACGCGCAGTGGACCTTTTCGGGCTTAACACAGCAGACTGGCTCGATTCCAAGTCAAGTTCCCATTTTCGTCATGAACGCTGGGACTTTCTGGGACCAACCACCGGAAGTGATCCACTTATGTACTCAGTAACTTCGGTACCTGCTTTCAATATTGAGTGGCGTGACATTTGAAAGGCACCACTTGTCAGGGCGGAGGCAGACTTTCGGTGATGGGCGAAAAGCCATGACATGTGGGTGCTACGTACTTTACGTCGAACTAGTAATGAAGACGTTGAGCAGCCTTGAGGTGTGTTGCAACTGGCCAGGTCTGCAAAGAAGTGAGCACAGAAGCGAAAATCTACCTTGGTACGACTCTGAGACTTACAGATTTGGGGTACCTCTGACACGAGGATGAGTCGGGATCATCTGATCAATGCGGTTATCACACGCACGATTTAACACGACAAGGGATGGCGTGATGTTCATACTATGTATCACATTATCACAAAACGGGCGAGCGCGCCTCGTCGGGCTGGAGCATATGTGGTAGGAGGCCGTAGTGGTAGCACGATGGGCTTGGTGTGCTGGGCTTGAGAGTATGAGCGGTATCGGTGGAAATGTGATGCGCACGAAATAAATAGCTGCGGGAACCACTGCCAGTGTGGTGGGCTGGTGACAGCAACCACGCAGACGAGGAAGAGAAGGGTTGACTGAAAGTATAAAGTTTGGAAAATTAGCACAATCTTCATTCCCGGGACCGTAAGGAGAGGACCGAGTGTCATCAGATAGACCTGCTTGTACTCGGTGGTGGATGATCGCGCTCGCTGTGGGTGACGATGAGCTGAGTGAGTGGTAGGGTCGAACTAATGGAATGGATAGATCCGTGTTGCCAAGAGCGGTATCATTGGCGCCACGCAAAGCCTTGATTGAATGGGAAAAACTCGCACTTTGCCTTAACTCAGCCAAAACAAAAGCAAGGGCTCAGAGTTGTGTAGCTCGGACTCGTTCCGTTCCGTTCCCGACAAGTTCCCGAGCAAGGATGTTTGTGTTTGTTAGGATTGGAAGGCTTTGTCAAACGTGCTTCCATGATATCCAATAGAAAAAGCTGGCGTTTGATAGTTTACTCGAAAAGATCTGTAGAGGAAGCAGTTCTACTTCTATAGTAAAGCGTCTTCGGGGTTTATTGCGACCAGTGCTGCAGCTGCTGCAATGCTGCCTCGGCCGCTAGCAGGTTCAACAAGACAGACAGGCACGAGTTCGTAACTTCCTCCTTCTGGGACTCCTCCCAACTCTCTTTCTGATATCGCGCCCTTACGAATCTATTTTCCTCAGCAACCAGGGCGTCCACAACTGCCACGCGAGCTGCCTGCGAGCTCTTTCTAATCATCGCTTCCAGTGTCACCGATGCCTCGGTCTTTAGTCCCTCGAGGTACGGGCTAATAATGCGCTCCTTGATCACGACCGTCAGCTGTGCTTTGTCTATGACGAACTGCTTGCCCTGTGAAGGAATGTCAGAGGCGCAGGCGGTCAAGATTTCTCCTTTACATACCCTGATAATGAAGGGCCATATTGCGGACCCAAGTACCAGCGGCACAGCGGCTAGGACTGCGATGGGGGCGCGCAGCATAAAACCGAGATCATCAACCGTCACCTGGCGTTCGTCTTCACTTGTCAGAAGGCTCGACGACCAAGATGAATGGGATTGCCTGCTGGTCTCCTCTGTCACCTGGACGTGTAGATCATGAGGTGGCATAGGCGACTTGGTCTGCAAGAATGGCTTCGCAATCGCATTTTGAATGGCGTTGAATGCAGACGTGGGTCCATGTCTCGATGCAATCGTGCGCACGACGTGAGGTTGGATTCGGGAGACGAGAGCTTTCGCGTCATGACCATACACACTTAATTGACGGATGACGTCTTCCATGAGGTCGCTTGATTGCCCGTTTTCTGACATCTGTTCCATGACAGCTTTAAGGGTCGAAAACCGGTCAGACTGTGCCCGAGCAGCCAGCTCCCTCACAAAGGCGACGAACGAGCGTTTGACCTCTGCCAATCCGGCTTCCATCCCGCGCTGCACACTTCGCAAGAAGAGGCTGACTTCTTCATTTCTGCGGAACGTCAAGATCGGAGCAGCCAGATCAGCCGCTTGCTACAAAGCCAATTGTCAGATAGCAACGAACAGAATAGTAAGAAGCTCCCTACATTGGACATATGCAACCAGAAGAACTCCTGCGACGTGTTTTCGACTGCCTGTGCCGCGACCTGAAAACCACGATTTTCAGAGATCTTGAAAGCCTTTACGAGTTTTGAGGAAGCTGTTCGTTGTAACTTGGCCTCATCTTTCTGCCAATTTCCCAGTATGTCGATCACCTCTGCCTCTTTACGCATGAAGGTCTGAAACGCGGTTTCAAAGTCTCCCGAGGAGCGATAAGTATCCAATATCAAGCGCCTGCCGGCATCCTTAAATCAGTGTAAGAGACTGGAAGTATATCACGCACTGTTGATCGATGATGAACCGGCTCATATCCCGGCGAAGCTGCTCAACTTCAACCAGCAACGCATGGATACGTTGTTTGTCAACAAGCTCGGTCGTCAGTCGACTGATGGCTGTTTCGAGTCTGCTCTCCTTGAGCTGATAATTGATTGCTTTCTTCCATTCTTCATGTCGCAGCTGTTCGTACTTTCCCTGTGGGTTACCTACTCCCAAGATCTTCTCTGCGCACTAGACTCAATGTTAGCTGGTCGAAGCAAGTAGTACCGACGGAGAGCTTCAGGCGTACGTCGTAGGTCATCTCCCCCTCGACCCACATCTCCTCAAAACTTGGTTTCGATTTCTCTGATTGTCGCAAGAGTGCTCGAGAGCTCATCCCAAGTCGGCTCGAGCAACAGAGAACACGGTCAACTGCAGATTCACTCTTCGGCCAAAAAACCTTTGCAACGCTAGCTACCTGCTCTTGCAAACGATCCCCTGAGGTCTGTGCGTGTCGTCTGTTGACACACAAGGGTACCCGAGGATGATTCGGGACGCACCTGATCAAGATGAGTACACAGCACAAGCTCAGGGGCACGTCCAAGTCCTGTTTTGATGACGTTAGGTAGTTGTTGCCTCCAGTCATCTTTGGCAACTTCTTTCAACGACACGATTGGGACGACTGCATTAGCTTCGTTGGCGACTCGCCTCAAGAGGTCTTCGAAGGAATGGTACTATCGCACAAATATTAAACGAACGCCGCACAGAGAAAAGCCAGGAACTTACATCTCCAAACGACGCTTCTCCAATACCCTGACGAATGAAGCCGTCGGAAATATTGTGATTTATCATTGACCAAAGCAACGCACCGGAAGGTCGATAAACTGTCACAAATTAGAGAGTGAATATCGTTGACCAATCTATTCAATCACCTCAAATGTGCCGTGGAGATCAAGGTCTCGTAGAACCTCGAACTCAACGGTCAACAGCGGCCAGGTGGTCGTGTCCACGCTTGGAAGTGGAACATCAAGCCTCTTGCACAGGCGGACGACGTCATTCAGTTGGGCCAGCTGAATTAAGTCGCACCCTTAGAGCCATGTAGCTTCGGACGACCGCGATACTTACCAATTCCGTGACATCTACACAGCCTTGTGCCGTCGTCTGGATACGGAAATCCTCATCCTCGAACTTGAGCAGATTGGCTTTCGTCGAGGGATCGAGATCTACCCAACAACTATAGATGGTGCGTTGGATGTTCAATTCTTCGGCCTTAGCGTCTATCTTGATGGAGTCCAGCTCATCAAAACTCGCGTCGTCTTCCGAACAGTCAAGAATGACGCCGAACGGGTCCTCATCTTGGACGGCCTTGAAGTTCGCCATCATTGCACCAAATTTGTGCGACTTCAGGCGTTCGATTCCCGCCTGGAAGTATGGGGCGTCTATTTCGAGAGTCGGAATGTCCTGTCCCTTCACGTGACGCAAACGACACGGCCATGAAGTCGAGGGCAGTTCTAAAAAAAGATCGAATCAGAGCGATTGGATGCAACGAAGTCGACTAGGACGTACCATCAGATGGAAGAATCGGGGCCCCAATAAGGGTATTGATGAACAGCGATTTTCTGCAGAGAACATTGATGAGTCCTTTGATCACCGCGAGCTGCTGTGTAGGGTGCAACAAACCCTGCCTTCACCATGCCGCAAAAGGCAGTGGAGAACTTCAAAGTTCTTTCTCTGTTAAGCTCTTTCTTGATAGCTCTGCTGATTTGAAATAACAAGGGCATGGCGTCAGGAAGTGTGTCGACGAAGCCCTTCATGTGTTTTTCGAACAAGGACTCCAGATTCTGAAGAAGCGTCAGCTGCATTTGCATTAGGGATTGTCCTGAGCGTGTAGGGGTGTTGTAGTCGACCCAGACAGTCCCGAGTTTTTTCATGACAATAGAACACCTGTCGAAACACGATTCATCGTGAGAAATGATGGAGAGGCACTCTTGGGGTGAGGAGTCGAATGGTGCCAGGACGAAGGAATCCTTGAGGGCGTAGTCCAGATGGAATACGTTGTACGAGTGCCAGATACTTGTGCAAGCGTTGCTAAGGTCTTTGAGAAGATGTGGTATAGCAGCCTCATCGTTGAAAACCACCACAGCTTGTATAGAGTGGGGTAAACCGGAGGAGGGCTGTGTCATCCAAGTAATCCTTGTGCGAGAGACGATCTGGTTGAGCGCCTCTTTTGCTCTCTCTGTAGCGCGTAGGAGTTCGTCGAGCACGAAGTAGCTCGCATCCAGGTTAACCAGCTCAAAGGCTAGCGGGAGGCTGCCCCTTGAAAGCTGGGCACGGAGGCCTTCCGATGCTCGAGACAACCTGCTAGAGAAGCTCTTTAGCGCCGAAGTGACATCCAGTAGAGCATCGTCCACGCCAAGTTGCACGAGTCGGTCCTGTGAAAAAGTGCTCAAGGACGATTCAATATGTCCTCGAAGGTCATTCAGGGAGTCTAACACGCGAACAGTAAGTGAGGGATCGTATGTAGTACGGGACATTGGGGTGGGAGGAGAACACGGTGACGGCGGTGCGGTAAATGATACTCAGATATAGAACCACTGCACATGATATCTCCAGCGCTTACTTGCACAGGATGGGAAGTCCCGCGTCTGTGAGCAGCTTAGGTTCAAAAGAACCTCTTTCTGTGTTGCTGTAGTTCCCTTGTATCATATCTTCCGTTCGATCATGGCGCTGGTTACGATGGGCACTCTCACCGTCGTCAATGTGCTGGCTACCACGGCCAAGTTCATGACCAGTACGTGGGCTAGACTGGAGAGAATCGAGCGTATCTCCAAGGAAGAAAGGGCATTTGCAACAGCGTACAACAAGGCCGTCAGGTCCTATTCTGCCGAGGTGGAGAATATTGGGATGAAATTTCGAGCTATGATGGAGTACGGAGACAAGAGCGCGATGTCGGCGTTGCTCGGTTCCTCGGATGGACAGATGTCGTTTAAGCGGTTAGTTGACGCCCTAGACACTGCCGACATCATCCTCGAGAAAATTGAGCGGGCAACGGAGGCACTCATCGCCGAGATCGAGCGCAGCGGGAACCTTGGGTCCTTAGGAATTATTCCGCTGCTCTTCACCGCCGAACGCGACCATCGGCGAGCCCAAAACGTTGCCGAGGATGCTGCTGCGAGGATTGAGGAGCGCCGCGAGGACGTCGTCAAATGGTTCGGCCAGTTCTCATCATTGCTCGAAGCTTTTCGCCGAGCACCGAGTACCAATCCAAGACCGCTGCCGTTTCCAGTGGCTGCTGCCCACTCGGATGGGGCTATCATTGTGACGGCAAGCACTGGTTCGCTTCGTCACGTGTCTAGCTGGCCTTCGCATCTTCAGTCCCCAGCCGGCGACACCCATCGCAACCATCTACGTACTTCCAGCGCGATTCAACTCTCGTTTTATGACACCCCTTTCTCCGTCAACATTGAACCAGCGGTGGCTAACGATGTTTTCAAGACCATCACCACAAGTACACCCGACGGCTATTCTGTGGCAATAAAAGCAATGGCCGATCGCTGGGTGGACGACTCCCTGAACGATCACGGGGTACCGTCACTTGCTGGGGCTCAGACCTCTGTAATTCGGAAATTGCAGGGGGTTGTTGGCACTGAACTGGCCATCGGTGCCAGTGAATCCACAAACTCTGATATGCCTACCGCTGAGGCTCTTCGGTACGCCCATCTGGCGGAATTGAGCTCAACCATCGAGAAAGCTGTTCTACGCGAAGACAACCAGAAGTTTTCTATTGCTTTCTGTGGTATGGTGAAAGCTGGGTGCGGGATGAGATACTTTTTGCGCCGAGTCGTAGCAAAGCTAATCTTCCTCGCAGAAAGTCTCTTTTTCTGAACGCCCTCATGGGTAGCATGATCCTACCTTCCGATGGTAAAGTAGCATCTTTGATCACGCTAGCTCACATATTCACAGTTGCTGCTGCAGAATTACCATCTACTGCTTGGCCCTGCCGTGTACGGCATGTTAGGGGCCAAACCCTCCCCCGACTCAAGGTCGATGCGCCATATTTCCAGCGGGCTATCATAAGACTGCGCATGCGGAAGTACGGGGCTCTTATGAAAGACTATCGTCCCCCCACGGACAACGACCTCTTTTCGGCACTTCTTGACGATGACATGTCTGAAGAGACCGAGGAACAGGAGCATGGAGTGAACAGTCTCACCGAGATCAACCAGATGCGAGAGATCTACTTAAAATGGGTCGATCTGCATCCGGAAACCAAACGGAATCTACTCCGTTTTGAGGAGAGCAGTTTTCTCATTGCGGATAGCGCATCTGGGCGAGAACACATTGTCGACCTCGTACGTTTCAATTTGCTTGAAATAGATCTTGCAGTACTCACAAAGTCTTGCAGCTCGCACAAATAAACGATGTTGTGCGGTTATGCCAGAGGTTTAATGTCCCCTTGTCCAGTACCAAGAATACTTGGTTCCCTTTACTTGAAGTGGATTTCGAGGCGCTGCATGGGGAATCTACCGAAGGGACTTTTGAGGTGTGTTGGCCTTCCTAACGGCTTGTCCATTGCCTGAAAATCGCTGATGGTATATACCACACTTAGTTCATTGATCTCCCGGTAAGTCACAAGGTGAACTACTCGTTCATGATCCTTACCTCTGCCTTAGGGTGTTGGGGAGTATGACAGTAACGTAAGACTTTCATCTCCTGGCCGTTTTGAATGCGACTTAAGAAATGTTGCTACAGCTTCACAGCTTCGAGGATCTCGTACGGCTTGTAGCGAGCGAAGTCAACGCCGTCGTCCCAATCGTTTCTTTCAAAGAAGTCTCAAAGGATGATTGGAGACAGCAACTTCCCGACATCGTTCAAAGCGCTATCGGCCGACCGCCCGAACTCGTTCTATGCACGCATCTTGACCAGGTTTACTTCCAGTTCTAGCAGATTCCTCGTCACCCTCTGAGCCCTTTCTTTTCTTTCAGGTAGTCAGAGATCGTGTCGAAGAACAGGCAGCAAGTGTGGCTAAGACATTCTGGCCAAAGAGCAATGATGCAAACCATCGCGTTATTGGGTGCTCATCCAAAATGGGGTTCTCTGCGCGGTCCGTGCTCCAGCTTTCAAGAAATTCAAAGCCGAATTTCCGAGATATTTGGGCGAAAGGATCCGTAGAATACGATGTAAGTGTTTTTTATTGCCAGTTCCATTGTCCTCGCCCCAACTCGTAAATGGATGCAGTGCGCCGAGAAGGTTCTAGGTACCCACAACCCCGAAGCGACGTTCAACGATCTCACCTACGATACTTGGTTGTGCGCGGTTACGAACCAGCTCATAAGGAGTAGACTACCAACTGCCATCAAGAGACTTGTAACCGACATGGTTTTAACATCTCACCAGCGTGCTCTTATTGAAGAGGGGACCCAGCTACAAAGTCAGCTTCACAAGGCAATCAGCCATCAACAGTATGTCTGGGCCCATCTTGTTTCAAGTCCCAAAGTTCACATTCGCTCTTGTTGGTAGTCGTGTTCTTCTGAAGATGTACCGCTCTGCCGAGGAACGAGAAGAGGCTTACAGTCGATTTACGCTAGCCAAAGCGCAATACCAGCAGGTCCTAGACGAGTGGGAATCCTCCACTGCCAGCAAGCAAGTGTCGTCCATAAGCAAATTTCAAAACGGGTTCAAGGCTCTGGAGGCCCAAGGTCTCGCCTCTGTCCGAAGCATTATTGATGCGGCCGAGAAACACCATCGAGCGAGGTATGAAGCGGAGGTAGGATTCTATTATTTTACACGTGAAAGACAACTCACCAGCTCACCGGACTTGCGCCCTATCAGACAGCAGATGGCGATCTCGTTTTCCCAGACGTAGTGACAGCCGAAGTCTTTCTCCAACACGTCCAAAACGACTTATCTCGAGCTCTATCGCTGTTGAAACGAAAGTTTGTGAACTTCGTACGCGAGCTCGCAAACCGGTCACGAGCTGAACATTTCGCATCCCTCAAGACTCGCATTCAAGGATTCCTAGCCGAGGACGCGCCCGCTCTGAAAGAGGAGATCATTGCTGAACTTAGCGAGCGCGGTGCTGGTGTCGAGTCCCTCGCTATCTCGAGCATGCGCCGCAAGGCGATGCAATCCATCGTGATGCGGCATAATGCAACGTCCGCTTACCGCTCCATCCAAGAACTAATCGCTAAGCCTTTGTTGAAGCTCAGACCGTTTGACTTCTTTCAAGAGCGACTTGTGGGGATTGATCAAGTCGAGTCGGAGGCGGACGATGATGAACGTCCCCAAGGCATTGAAGACTTGGGGTTCATGCTCCGAGCACCTATCGCGGTCCTGGCGACTGTTCCGTGGCTTTTTGGATCTGTGGTATGGCCGTTCCTGAAATACGTCGGTATTCTGTTCTCTATTAGCTCAACTTTCGTTGCTCATATGAACATATCGACAGAGCGAGAAATTCGTCCTCAAACGGGACATGCTTGTCAGCGAACTCAAAGAACGCATCATCTCTCCATTCTTCGATGCTTTGCGGGAAGAAAGCCGCCAGACGCTAGACAAGATGATGACGACCAGCTCGGAGTTAGCTAGAAGCGCGGTTCAGGACGCATTGGCGAACGAGGAAGAGCACTTTGCAAGTGAACGTCTACAGCATGGAGGACAAACGCCTGAGGCTATTGCGAGGGCTGTGAATTTGATGCTAAACCTTCATGCTGCCGAGGCAGCACTTGGGAGGTTGCAGGAGTACCTTAGAGGTTTATCGCTCTGATGCTGAGATATGGGGAGCGTAGGTTTATTTATGTCGTATTATCTGGGACTGGATTGTATTATCCGTGTAATAGAACGAGTTTCTTGGATCCGGATACATGGGCCTGTGCGGGCGCTGTCTCAACTATGACTTTTGTGCTGGAGGGATTTATCACGACAAGGAGAAGGCGGCATCCACACAGTTCCAAGCCCCGGAAGGACCGTATCTCAAGGCGCCATTCGTTCTCTCAGATATATTCCAGATCAAGCATGTACATACATGTTATGCACTGAGAGGTACATTGGCCAGAACAAGTTGAGGCTTGCGGCGAAGCGGGGACAATGGCAACTCACTACCGAGCAGTAGGAGAGTTGAGCCCCCCTATAAGCACTTTAACGACTCACCGACGTTCCAACTTGAAGCCTGCATGATGGGTCGCGACGACACCTTATTCACATCCAAGTATCCGCAGACATAAAAAGGCTTTGCGACAACATACGAGGCCATCCGAGCGGAACGGGTGTGACGAGGGGATCCGGAGACCCAGCGGCGGAGGAGCAGGCACGGTACTACAGAGACTCGACGAGCAGCACTTGCCTTAAACCTTCAACGATCCATATTCCGTCGAATTTCCATTTTATACTTGTACAAATGTTGAAAGCGTCAAAAACTACTGCATGAGAAAACAAACCCGCAACTGCGTGAATCAAGATGACTTGGCCTTGCTGATAGTAAAGAGACAACGCTGCTCCGAGCTTAGTGTAGGAGTCTTTGATTAAACTAACACGTTTCTTGAAGGTCTGATCGCAATGCGTTAGAGTACTATAGTTCCCTAGAAGGGATGATACTAACCTTCTTGGAACCTTCGTCGCCAACGGCAGCTTCGATCCCGTCGTAAATCAGCTGAGCATCGTGCTTGACCTGAAAGAATGGTCAACCAAATCATCTGCATGAACGCCATCAAGGAAACCTCACATAGCCCCAAATTGCTGCGAAGCGGTCAAGACGTGCACAGATATCAGTGATGTCGGCCTTCTGGTTCTCGAGCGTGGCTTTGAGGTCCTTCAAAACTTCGAGTTGTGCTTTGAGGTCATTCAATTCCCTCTGCGCTTGGTCTCGCTCGCTCTTATACTCTGGTGCGAAGGATATCAACCGTCATGGTCACGGAAAGAATGATACGAATCTCACCATTTGTGTTCACGATGTAGGCGATCAGGGCGCCGAGTTCACTGATAGCAGCGATAGCACCAACAATCTGTGGAACACTTTAGGCTAACGCTCAGTGAATATGAGTAAGTCACTGACCAAGGCAACGAATGGCCCAATGGGGCCTAGGGCAGCAAGCGAATCGACGGCTGCAGCACCGGTGACGAACACGGTGACACCGAGTGCGATGCCCACGGCCATTACCTGGATTTCAGAGCCACTTTACCGGATACAAATGATGCAAGAGCAATGAAAATTACCACAGTCTGGTACCTGCGTATAATCAGGAAACCGCTAAGGAGAGAAAGAAAGTCTTGGAGCTTACTTCTTGATTTCAAGATTTAGTTCGGTGATCTTGGCTTCCTTATCTGTGATGTTTGCCTCAAGCTTGACTTATGATCCTCTGTGAAACTATCAAATTTCCCCTTGAACTCTTCAAGGTCGCGTCTGAGATCCGTGAAGGCTTGCGAATACTTTTGCGCCTTATCGGCTGTTTCTTTGGAGCTGAGCTTTTTACCGAAAGGATCGGTACGCTATATAACGGAAATAAGTTCGTTTGTTTGTTTTTAAAAAAAAGGGGGAAACATGGATATCGTATTACATTGGCAAAGGCTTGAAGATCCTTCTCGGCGTCGGCCAAATCATTATCGTTCTGAATGTCTTCGACCTCAGGAACAATGACTTGTATGAAATCTTCTCTCCGAGATCAACCACTGGGATACCTTTCGAAAAGCGTCACATACCATTGATATAGGCTTCTTGTGACGGTTGCCTAACGAATCAGGCGAAACGACACAAGTAGAAGAGTGTAGTCACACGATATCAGACAGGGTTAAAGTCTCAATTCGTAGGTCAAAACAACACTGCGGTAACGACTGTAACTACCAGGTATTTAAGGCTCCTGGGTTCGGGATATGAGTGGGTAACAGATCAGTTATCAAGATAATCAGTGTAAGGAGTGTGGTAGTTAGAGGCACGATCAAAGAGAGAAATGAGAGGCTTCGGTCAGGTGTGCCGAAAACGGCTGGTATCGAGGACTAGGCAAGAAAGGCCTAATCGTTACATCTCCCCCTCCAGAGATTCCCTAGAATCTCGCAACCGCAATCTCCGTGTTCGTCTACATGGCTGCCGCCATGTCCTGCTCCATATCTTCGCCAGTGTGGGCGGGTACCTCAGCCGTGGCAACCTCCTGCTCGGGGTACTCCGCGTATTGCTCTTCTCGCTCGTATTGCCCGTTTGGCGTCCCACCTGGGAGCTGACTGCCGCTAGGCGATGGGGAGCGAGTTCTGCCGTGGCGAGGGGACAGAGAATCATAGGAGTCGTCTCGATCTCCCGATCGCTTGCCGCGACGGCGACGCTTGGGATTTGCGGAATCGTTCCCGCGGCGACGGTGTGAGCCCGGATTAGGCAGGTGATGCCCCGACTGTCTGCGTTTCTCCCGACGCTCACTGACAATTTCCCGAATGCGAACCTGATTCTCTGCGGCTTGCCACAGCATCTTGTGGACAGATTCTGTCTGGCTACGGGTAAAGATCTGCTCGTCGCCCTCATCTCCGAACAGGAGCCGAGGATCTGGTTCAGGGTAGAGGCCGCGGATAGCACTCCTGGTCTGTATGTCATAGCCAGTGAGTCGAGTTGGGATATAGGGTTCCATATCGAGGGTGGTGGAGAGATAATCGTACCCGCCCGGCATGGGGGGCAAGTTACGCCTTTCAGCTGTGCGCAATTTCAGGCTGAATTCGAGGCAAGCCTTAAGTTGGTCTCGGCTGTAGAAGACTCGGACGCTGGAGTCGTCCGGGTCAGTGACGACAAAGTCACGTCCTTGCGGCTGTAGGTAGCGATAGTCTCCGATGGAGGGAACAGCGTTCAGGTGACTGCTGCTCATGGTAGGTGAGTTTAGTTCTACCGGGGAGCTAGGAGATAGGCTCGACCACTTTGGTGACACTCCTAGCGCTTGCGTGATACTTATAGTCTGCAGGAGCATGGAACCCACATAGGTTTGTGGGTCATCTTTTGGGGGTTGTCCTTTCCCGTCTGGTAGCTGACTGATGCTGTCAACCTCTATTAGATCCAGGTACTCGCTGACCGCCTCCAAATGAGATATCTGGGTCAGGCTATACTGTAGTTTTAATGCAATAACAGTATTGTACCATGTAATTGTATGGTCATGCATTAGGACTTGCTTTCGAGGTAATGCATCAACATGCTACTGCATTGCATCACTGTGATGCACCAGCAGTCCCTCCCAAAATGGACACCGAACTCCATTTTATGGGCTACGCAGAAAAGGGTGGGCCCGATATAGACAGCCAACTTCGGCTTTTGGGCCACACTGATGGCCTTCACCACCAGCACCGGGCTGGCTGATTCTTGTGATGGATTGGTCAGCTATCTCTAGTCGGATCTTGGATAATTGATGGTCGTGGCTACATTCGGTGAGCTATCTTCAATCAGATCTTGGATAGGTAGTGATCGTGCCTACCATTAATATTGAGCCCCCCCAGTCGGGACGGTGCAGATCACCTCAAGGTCAAGATCAAGGCACACAAGTTATGGTGAAAATGCACTAAGTCCCTCGATGCTCTAAGTCCGTCATGCACTAATAAACTAAGTACTACTAGTAGCTGAGTCCCACTTGTAGTAGTACCGTGTAAGTCCGTTGTGAAATTTGCGCAATGCATGCACCAATTCCCCGGCTATACTAAGTGAGCTTTCTACCGCGCGCGGATGAGTTCAGTCGAACACGCTAAATTGCTAAGTACCATCTAAGCCCGTTGTGTGATTTGCCAGTGAACGCGCAAAATCGTTAAGTACCGCATCCAGATCCCTTAACGCGCGCTAAGTCTCAGTGCGAAACCTCGAAATACAAGTTTGCTAAAAGGACTTGTCACACTCCAAGAGTTGGTTGCATGCCGCAGTTTGTGATATATCAAGTACCAGGCTGCATTCTCCAAGAAGTGAAATTTTCAAGATACGAGACATTCAATATATGTACAAATGAGTTTGTCTATATAAACTTGATGATGATGCACGGCAAAAACGTCGGCCCCAAGACACCCACAAATCACTTCCTCCTTGCTCCACCACGTGGCCCAAAACCACCGATTTCATTGGCCACGGCATTGCGGCTTGAGGGAATTGAGCCGCGACCAGAACGGCGGGGGGCAACATCAGCGACTGGACGTTGCCGGGGGGGAGCTACTATGTCCAGCCCGTTTGCTGCGGAGGAGCGTGATCTTTTGCGACCCACGCGCCGCCGGGCTTCATCAATGTCAGGGGCACTGATTTCCTTGGTGGAGGGGGGTTTCGGGGAGGCTACAACCAGGGCTTGGTTCTGGGGGGGGGGCTGCGAGTTGACTGTCTTCTCCAATACCGCTACCGAGACTGACTGCCCCGTGGTGCTGGTGGCGATGGGGCTGGACTCGTGTGTGTTGGACGCAGGAGTGGCCACCTGGTTAGGCGCTCCGCGCACTGTCCACTGCTGGTCGTTGGTGCGCTTCTTCTTTTTGACGGGCTTTGGAGCTGCCGTGGATACAGATAACGCCAGTACGTTAATTGCTGGTGGAGTGGGGATGGCGGTGACCGGTGGGACAGGGAGCGGAGCGCTTAGTGTAGGATCCTGGGCTGAAGCCGACTGCTGGGTGGACAGGATGGATGTGCTCGAAAGCACGGCCTTGGACTTGGACATGACTGTTGTGACGGATTCGGCAGCGGGAATCACGTATCGTGAACGAGAAGTTGTCGTTGCCGCAGCTGATGCATCACCGTACGTTGCATTGAGAAGTTGATTCTCTTGGGAACGCAGTGCAACTGATGCATCACGAGATGGTGGCACCATACCTGATGCAAGACTTTGGATCTGGGTCGGAACATCGCGTTCTGGCCTCTCAACCACAGTATTAGTGGCCTGGGCTAGCGCATGAGAGGGAGGAGGAGGAGTTGGAGCGTGAGAGGAAGGGGGAGGAGTTGGAGTGCGAGAGGAAGGGGGAGGAGTCGGAGCGCGAGAGGAAGGGGCAGGAGTTGGAGCGTGAGAGGAAGGGGCAGGAGTTGAAGCGCCAGAGGAAGGGGGAGAAGTTGGAGAATGCGAGGAAGGATAAGTTGGAGCTAGAAAAGAAGAGATAGCCGGGTTTGGAATTGGAGCGGAAGTCGTTTGAGGACTGGCGCTGGAGGCTGCAAGGGCTGATGCATCAGGGCGTGCGCCAGGGGTTGATGCATCAGGGTAGGCGCCAGGGGTTGATGCATCAGGGCGGGTGCTGGGGTTTGATGCATCAGTAGTTATAGCGTCCAGTGTATTGCCTCGTGCCGCAGTGGTTGATCCATCCTGATAAGGGTTAGGGTGAGCCGCATCAGGAAATTGGCCCCGTGTGGTGGAGATAGCACCTGACCCGGGTGAACGACTATGCGGGATGTGGGATGAAATGGCGTGGTAACCGGGGGGATGGGCCACGGGCGCCTTGAATACTTGAGATGCTCGAGAGGGGTCAAACATGCCCCCAGCGCGCCTTGAAAGTGGGCTCTGAGGAGCTTTGGGCATGGAAAGAAGGATGGAGCGCATGACAGAATCCTGCACCTCAACCTCGGGGGCGGCGGATTGCTTTGGGGGCGGATGGGATAGCGAAGACAAGGACGGTAGAAAGTCGGAGTTGGACGACGTTGGGACACTTGAGAAGTAATGACCAGTACTGGAGCGCGAGATGTGCTCGAACACTTCCTCATTGTATGGGTCGGCCAGATCCGGTTCATCATATAAGTAGCCGTCTTGATCTACAGACGCCTCCCTTTGCCTGTATGACGCATTTCCACGGGGGGTGTTTGGAGCTGGCAGTAAGATAACACCACGTGGGGGTAATTCGCGGTATTGCGAGTAGGTGGTACTGTGCGTGCTCCCTCTATCATCAAATGAAAGGTCTGAGAAGGGAGAACTGGGTGGCAGTGGATAATGCGCGGACACGTCGGAAAGAGCATCACCGGAGAGTGATGGGGAGCTTCGAGAAGCTGCAAGGCTTGATGCATCATCACTGATGGCAGTTCTATTTGGGGTGCCGGGCTTCGATACCGTGCTTAATCCATCTATGGGTATGCTTCGTGAGTTCGGTATCTATCACACTGATGAACGTATACTTGCCATGTACATAGCGCACAAATAAATCAAACGGCTGCATCACGCGCTCTCCGAACGCTGGATAAGACTGCACAAAGTTCATTCCAAGCTTCGTTTCCCCGACATGAATGCTAAAAAGGCTGTGAGACGAGGACGAAAAACCAATGTATGAAAAGTTACTAGCCTGAACGTTCGTGTTTTTCCGTGGTCTTGACCTCCAGCAAGTAAGGTGAAAGACCAGTCAGTTTTCTCCTGCAGGCTCTCCAGGAGCTGGTTCAGCATTGCTGGTAAGTCCTTGATCACCCTTGCGACGAAAGTCAGTGTCCAGCGTGCAACACTCAAGTCGTGAGAAGCTTACTTCTCCTTCTGTTCCCGATTAGCAGCATACTCATCAGCAATCATTTGCCTTTCGGCTAGATTCTGAGCGTCTCTCCTTGCCTTCTCCTCCAGAACCCGCTCTCGCAAATCCTGGTCCCGAGCAGCCTCCTTCCAGCCATCACTGGTCAGCTTCCGACGCATCCCCATCCTCTCTTTCCTATCTTCCTTTTTCAGCCCTCTCTGCGCGCACTCCAACTCAAAGGTATCTTTGACTTTCTCATCGTAAAAGAGCTTTGAGAAAACTTGTTCCTCGCTCAGGTTGCGCTTGCCCTTGGGCTTTACGACGAGGGCCTGAAGGCTTTTGAATGGGTCCACCTTCGATGCAGCCCTGTTTTTGCGAGCTTTCCCCCCTTGCCACCTCATCCAAGCAAGGAGTTGCTATATTCGTGCGTCACATCAGTTTGATTGTAGGTGTAGAGATTGGTGGCGGCTTACCCCCTTGCGTGCTTCAACGGCTTCCGCAATTTCACCTTCTTGCTCGATGGTGAGTTGCGTCGCAGGGTCAATCCCGTGAGCCTTGCAATATTCGTCTCTCATCGGCCAATTCTTGAACCATGCTTCATAGAAGACTGGCTTGAACTCGGTATAATTCTTGCTCGGCATGCAAGGTACGTAGTACTTTTCATAATATGCTTGAAGCCATATCTTCTGCTCTTTGCTTGCCCATTCACTTCCTGTCATCTAGAGTGATTTGAGTTCGGGGACTGCAAAGGTAAGTGGGCGCGCATACCGTGGTAGTGTGCGTGCGTCACTCGGTGTGTGTTTCAGAATGGCGGGGAGCGGTGGTTGAAGGCCCGGGGGTGTTTCAGGATAATTATTCTCTCGGAGACTACTACTTAGGCTCTGCGCGTGATTCAAAAAGTACGTGTTTGCGTTCCAAGGTGTAATGCATCAGAGATCGACATTTCCGATCTACTCTCTAAATACAGAGTTTCCGTAGCAAATATCTTCGGTGGTCTGGTAAAGTAGCCCATTGCTACGGTATAAGCTCTCGACCTGCCCTTCCATGTCTGCAAGTAATAAATCTTCGAGTGTCGTAATTACTGTAGCAACACGTCTCGAGATGCTTCGGGCAAGGGTCAGAAGCTTTCCAACCCCTTCTGCCTGTAAAACTTCTCCCTCAATACTCCATGCCGAAAACTGTATCTCCGCGGCTTTGAGGATGAGGTTCTCCAAGGTATGGCCGAGCGGCATGCGCGCCGTACTACCACACAAATTCACCACAAACGACTTGAGCGAACCGTCCACCAGAATCATCAGACGGTCTTCGATGGCAGCCAGTGAACGTTCACTGTTGGTTGGTGGGAAATGGCAAGGACTGAGTCTGTGGAGTCACCCGTACTATAACACCATACAGCACTTACAATGGACTACGTTTACCCCTTGGTTGGGTTAAACGAGGGGGGGGAACACGAGCGCGGTGGTGTGCAGCCCGCTGCTTTACCAGAGCATTCTTGGTGTGCAGTGGGGGGCAGAGGTTGTAATCGCGCAGTCAACTTTGAGGAGCTGTTCGTGGGTGAGATTTGGGGTGCCGAGGTAAAGCGCGCAATAGGCCCCTTACATTTCCTTGTTCAATTTGCGCACTCTGTACTTTTCTTTCATGTTCTGGGAGATTTTCTCCCTATTTCTGGGCAACTGTTTCAATATAGCATAGAAAATAGACATTTTTGAGCAGCTCACCGCGTATAGTATCTTTGATGAGCTGCGCGCGCAGCCTGAACGCGATCCTCAGGAGTGTGATGTAGCAGGGGGCGGCCCATGAGCTTGTGGTGAGGGGTAAAGAGAGGGCGTAAACCACTTCTTGCAATTAGCCCCTTACTGAAAGTTACGAAGAGTGATAGGAGAGTTATAGGAGAATTAAGAAAAAACATCTACCTGTCGTTAGAACTGTGCTAGAGTACATTGAGAATTCAAACGAGGTGGTCTACATGACACAGGCTAACTGGCCTTGTTGATAATTTGTGCTGCGTAGATGCATAGGGCCGAAAGTACTCATTGTTGGATCTAGTACCGTATCACCATACCGGTTAACAACGAAGTACCAGCACTTATTCATCAACTTGGCACATAAGCCGGGTTATAGGCGTGTTGCACATTCTCGACATGGGGGATGACTACCACACCATTTACGCATCTCATATGCACAGTTAATCACAGCAAATGGAATTGAATTACAAGAAAACACAACATGCAGCGCACATATACAGTGATTGTCCATACAGTAAAGTCTACAACGAGCTCAAGTCAAAATCTCTACCCCCCCAAGCTCCAGCATCTGCTCAAAGATATCTATACCTCTCGACAAGCTTTTGACCTTACTGTGTATCGCCCCGCTCACACCTTGGGTTAACATCGCGCTGCGTTGCCTGTCATCGAATTAATGGAGATATCACTCGCATGAAACCGATGCTTACCAAACAGAAAAGACTCCAACATGCAGGCCTTTGGTAACGCAGTAGAACGGACCCAGATCGCCTGGCTGCGGCACATGGTAGACATATCCACGGTACCATCTGTACCATATCTGAGCGGTAGGAGGCCTTGGAGGGGGAAGCAATACGGAAAGGCCAGGCGGGCCCGTAAGAACAGCTCTGCCCGGACCGGGAACGATGATGGGCGGAACCACGTTAACAGGCAGGGTAGCTGCAACAGCAGGGGTAGTGACAACGGGGGCTGGTGCGGGGGAAGTTTGGGGAGGTGCGCTCACAGCAGGTGCCGTGGCAGGCGCATCAAGCGTGTGCGGCAGGGAAGGGTACGTGGACCGATCAGAACAGTCGCTGCCCGAAGGAGGTCCGTCATCCACGGCGACGCTCCTAGTGGTGCCAAAGAAAGTGGCTTCTGGATCGTCATCACTGAGATCCGCATCATCTATGATCGCTCCACTGCTGACAGGAATCAGTGGATCATAGGCTTCTTCATCTCCGGAGGCCGAGTCACCGGTAGCGGTGTCGAGCACGTTCTGAGAAGACGCCCTCGTGCCCTGCTCGTCGGAGATCATTTCAAGTGCCTGAACTAGAGCTACAGCGGCACGTTTTGAAATTCTCATGCCCGACAATGCAGTGGCCAAGTAGGCTGAGAAAAGATGATTAGTGAAGGAAAGAAATATTGAAACGTTAGCTTGCATTACTGACCGGCACCATCGTATTCCGTGCATGCCTGCACACTGCAACTAGAAGAAGAGCGGGCATGAGCGGGGGAATTTGATTTATTCATGGCTGGCCGCAGGAGACAAATCGCAGGAAATGGTGGATGTTACAAAGGCTGATGCATTACTCACCTATTTAAACAACAAAGACGTTGAGGATCCTCCATCACACCTTTGTAGGAAGAGAGAAGAAGAGAGGCATAAGTAGATAGTATTTGGAAATAGGATGTCATTAGGGAGTGTGTTTTGTGCACGTTTGATTGTAAGACCCTTGTTTGGCTTGCTGTTTGCGCTTCTTGGGAAGTGGTTTACCCGTGGAGCACGGCCTTCTCTGCTTCTCCTTACAAACCGCTCACCGGGGGCAACGTCCTACCTCTTTCAAATCCTACTTTTCGACATACTGGAACCGTTTTTGACTGGAAGGCTTACCGTCCACATGCTTTTTCCCACTGTGGTGGCCCACCGTTTGCATTTGTTAGCTTGGTGACTGAGTATAACTTCGTCCCTTCCCCGAATTTCCCTCGTTGATCATTCAGCATGCCGCACCCATTCGAGAACCAACTGCGCACCACCACAAATACCGAAAACTATTGCCCAAGTATCTGGTTGCCGAACCCTTCAGGACCCATCTCCAGTAAGTCCTTCATATTATTCTCTGTCCCGCTATCTTACCAGGTGCTCCGAGGGCGTACAGTTAGCAGGAGCATGCAGAATCCCCCGGCAACTCGTAAACACAAGCGAGCACGTAATGGACAACCTACTGTGGAGCAGATGACGGTCGTCATTGATAGGAGCCCATTCAGCCCCTTATCCCGTACCACACGGCCAGCGGATGGTGACAAAGGCCCATTTCATACGGGCCGGCTAATTGTGGGCCGAGGGGCTTTTATGGCCATATGGAATAGCTCGGCTGACAGTAAGAATTATCACTGTGTGAGATGGGTCAGCTGAGGCCTGTGGAAATTGGGTAGTTATGTCGTACTAGACGGGTCGGCCGA
>KN839868.1:167009-240276 GCA_000827185.1 Hydnomerulius pinastri MD-312 | reverse complement strand
GTAACCAGCTATGAACTTACGCGAAGCACAGGTGACCGCGGCTATCACTGGTGGAATCGGAACAAATGCAAATGCAAAACTGAAAGGGTGTGTTGTAACTTACTAATCGACTCGCGACTTTGTCCTCGCATGCCCCATGGACGTTAGGTATAAAGAGGATCCGTTATGTGGCCAGTGAAAAAAAAGTGACCACAGACAGATATGAGCTGAAAAGTGAAAATTGTGTACGTGGTCTGTATTCTTACTAGTCACGTAGCTGGTAGTTCTAGTTAGCCCAAGCCTTGGGAGTCGGAGGCTAAGATGGGTTGTCGGATGTGTCAGTGGCTGTGGGAAGCACCACAAGTTGCGATCGATCTTGGAGGTATGTAATTTCCTGTTCAAACGCTCATCGCCTTCTTCAGCTTCCTCACGAAGGGGCTCAATGACCGTTGGACTCAGCTTCGTCTGGTTCATGACCGCGTTTGCGCCCCGTAACTCGAGCCACCGGCTCACAGCCTATTCACGGACATAGTTTCGAAGCACCTTCTACCTGATCAGCATATCAGCGATCGGTTCTTCCATGAACATCCTGGCTTGCGAATACTCTGGTTACAAATCCTGGCAAGGCAGACAGGTTGTACATGCAGTATTTCACGTCAGCGTCTTCTTTCTGATACGTTCGAGTGGCAAATGCATGATGGGACTTTGGCACTGGTCGTTATGCCCTAGTAAGTGCTCAGATTCGCCAAGTAATCCGCAGGAGAGGTGAGGTGCGTCGGGGTGCTCTGTAGGAGGCTGTACTTCTTGGTCAGTATGAAAGGTCTTGCAGAAATTAGGGTGCATTCATATCAGTGAACACCTGGTCTTACTTATCGCAAGCTGACCCCAGATGTTTGATCCCTCCGTAACTGAGGCGGCTGACCGGTGACACAGGACTCAGTCTTGTCAATGTCATCGTCAGCCGCACGGACACCGTACAAGTTTAATGTCCGTCGGTGTTCATGCACTTTGTGTGGTTCCCGTGCAACACTCTTCACATTCCTCAGCCTGATGCAATGTCCACCCCGTTTCACACTTCGAAACCCACTACACCGCGACGTTCTATGTATTCTCTCACAGAAGCCCTGCTCCGCTCACCAACGAGCCTCCTTCGCTCTCCCACGCCCGTCAGCCGCCTGAAACGCCCTCGGTCGTCCCCCTTCCCCTCCCCCTCAAACCCAAAACCACCTCTCCCCGCAGTCGTTCTCCAGACTTACTCAGTCTCCACCGACAGCATCATCCTGACCGCACTGCCGACCATGCCGTTTTGCTGTCATGAAGATCTTCTTACGATGTCTCGTGGACAACTTGTGGGAGTTGTGCGCGCCCTCAATGAGTGGCTACCTCGTCGCATGCGAATTATTGCAGAGGACGAAAGCGGGTGGGACGATGAGGAAGACGAATCTGATGACCGGCTCTCTCGAATGAGCGAGGCAGAAATGCGGAGGAAGGTGGAGGAGTTGGTAGGAATTCGGACCGTGGTGGGTAAGAACCGAGTCTCGAGGTCAGGCTTGGGATTAGGTACGGAGGTACCCCCAGCCCCCAAAGCAGCCCGAACTCGGGATGCTATATGGAGGGTCCCCGAGCAAGCGCCTTGGGAAATGGATGTCGACGTCAGCGAAGGTTCCGCGACCCACGATGTGGAGGCGGATGTCACCGACTACATTGCCCTAGGATCTAGCCCACTTGCAATGCATTCGATAAGGTACTCCCACCCGCGTGGGCGCGGCGATACCTTCTCCAGACTTGCCATTCTTCAGGAAGAGAACGAGTCGGATGGCCCAATCGTGGACCATGGCGAGGACGAGGCCCCACGTGCATCAAAGCGTCGACGGATATCTTCTGGAGAGGAGGAAAGTGAAGTATATTCCGTTCGAACTGGAAGGACATCACATCCCACGTTTCAAGGATCTCGACTCATCGAGAACATGGACACCTCAGCGTCCCCTTTATTGGGAGAGGACACGATCTCGGTTAGCTTGGCAACCGCTAGGCCAACTACGCATCCGCAATCTGAGGAAACGGCAACCAGCGCAACGCCTCCTGATGTCACAGCTCATGCACCTCTTCAGCGCAGGCGAAGCGCTCGCATCCATCAGAAAGCGCTCAAGCGAGCTTCGTCAGTTGAGTCAGGAAAGGTAACCACCAACGACAACATGAGCTTGGGGAAGTCTTCGCTCTCACGCGCTAAGACGTATGCTTCCCGCCGTTTCCAGGCAGCAGCAAACTCGCAGTTGTCTCAGAAATCCACCTCCGAAATCGTCTCCTCTAAACCAACGGAGCTCACCATTCGTCTACCATTTACTTCCACACCCCCGCACCTGAAACCTGCTCCCCCGCCCGCTTTCGCTCCACGCATCCTTCGTTCGCACTCTCAGCGACTCTCCGCTGCATTTAGTCCTCCTCGGACCCCACAGGGAAAAGTTCCGTTGGCGCGATCGCAGTCAGCACGTCTCCCATCCGCTCAAGAGACTGCCTTTGTGACGATAAACCGTCCTCGATATCGTTTCAGTAGGCGGAAGTCGAAGGTTGCAAGCACAGCTAAAGGCGATAAGGGGGCTCTCGGGTTGAAGCCGGCTCAGAGCGTGCAGGTGATGGTCAGTTCACCACGAAGCACCGAGACAGTTGCCGAACGCGAGGATGATGGTGAGAAGGGGAACACAGGCCTACAACCAGCCACGGTATCAGCTCTCGCGTTGTCCTCGCTCCCCACAGCCACGAGCGGTCTTCTCGCTTTCCCGTCAGCTCTCGCAAGTTTCCTTACCCCACGTGCTAGAGCACCCTCGACGAGCACCGTCGCATCCGCCCAGGATGTGCCAGTGGTTGAGTTGCCTCCGTTGTTGGCTGCAAATGATAGTATTGCCTTGGAAAGTGAGACACCTGGCGTCAATGATGGGTTCGCAGAAGGTATTTGGGAGGCGCTTGATAGGATGGATGTGGATTCTACCTGAGAGGGCAGGGGACAGTGGGTTAGTAAGGCGGTTCCATCAATCGAGCAGAGTATGTACGACTTCCCCTAAACTCTTTTCTGAAGCCTGCGGTATCAATTTGCCTGTATACGAATATCAACATGTCCGACCGCATTTGTACGCAGGCCGATGCTCGCCGTACCAGCATTTTGTCTGCGTTCCATCAAAGGTCACTGGACTGTGTGTACTGGCAGGCGTGTAGCGATCACGGTGATCACGTGCTTCAACAACTCTTCCGACGCGCAACTCCCAACTGGTCCCATTTGACACCAGTACCTTCACGATCTTCGACTGTCACTGTCATCCTCAACATTTGACAGTGCGGGACCCCATCGCACTGCATGATGTTTTCCAGTGGGAATGCGTCGACCAGGACGACTCTCGCAGCACGCCCTTCTCCCACAGTGCCACCTGCAGCACAAGCATTTGAGCCTCTGGTAAAGTCAGTGCTAAGACATAGGCTCATATATAACATATTTGCGTACTCTGCGGCCTTTACCCTCGCGTCTCGTGTCTTTCTCCCTGGTGAAGACGATGCCAGTTTGGTAATCCGACTGCTCCGACCAAGCAATTGGGTTACTGCTTCATTTACCTGGGCTGTTGGCGTGCTGCCCATAATAGTTCTAAGGAAGGTTTACTTGACGCGTGCGTAGGCTCCGAAATCTCTTCCTGCTGATTATTGATAGTATTTCTAGCGAACCCTTCGCCGGTGTCTTCGCCTTCAAAAACAGTAGCAGGTGCTTTCGCGAAGGAAAGCACTCGTCGCTCAATAGCCACTTACATCACTTCTGCACTTCTGCTGATGTCTTTCAACTTACTCCGCTCGATCTCTGATGATGGTGAAGACCTGCGTTTAAGTGTCTTCGTGAGATCGAGGTACTGTGCATTCACCCGCAACCTCTGCACTAGATCTCACCCTTCGCACACAGGAAACACCCTTACTACCTGAATGGCCGGCTAATCTTCATCATTCTGGCGCAAGTGTGGTTTGCTGTGAGCTTTGGGCTCAGAAATATCATGCTAGAGCGCTTTGTATTCCGCTGGAACAAAGCAGTGTCATCTTCTAATGCTGTAAGATCATGCAGTTCAGCAGAACGGTTCTTTTTCTAATGACGGTTCATAGCCATACATGCCAAAAAGTCTTCTCAAACTCTTGATGACAGTTACGCTTTTCACGCTTTTCACATTCGCGCTCTACAACGTTGCTTTCGGGCTCACGAGACTGCTCGTCTTGCCTGTACTTCTCAGACTTCCAGTTGTGCGAAGCGTTCTCCGGCCTCTCGCGGGGCATTTCGTCAAGGGCGCTTGGACCCTAAGTCTCCCGTTGCGCCACCTATCTCTCGAAATTCATGCCTTCACCCTCGGAGTAACTACCCTGGCGAATTGGGAGTTCGCAGAATCACTATTCGATGTCTACATTCCTCAGGTGACCTTACCCTGTTTTGCTCTCTCGCTTTGTTAATGTTATTCTAGCATATCAGAGTTGCATCCGTAACTGCGGATCCTAACGTGACGCTTGTCTCTGGCATCACTTCTACCGACCTCTCATTCGTCCACTTTGCCTACTCCGAACTACGCGATGTCGCCGTGGATGAGAGTGCTCCAAGCGCCGCTCGCCGTACCGCATTGTTTTCGGATCAGAAATTCAATCCGAGTCTCTGGAGCGTTCTTGCACGTGAGGCGCTTCTGCGCCTGGGTAACGATTACCAGACGTTCCTGCGTCGAGGCAAACCTGCGCCCGCAGCCCCCATCTCGGCACCTGCACCGGCTCCCAAGCCCTCAGATCCCCCTTCGACGCCTCTTCTCCGACAAGCGATATACAAGGCTCCTCGGCAATCCCCGCTCTCAAGTGTCCTTGACAGCTTTGCATCAGACTCAGAACTCGTCAAGGCAGCAGACGCGGTAGCAACTGAAATAGAAACACGAGCCAAAGATGCGCCCATGCCTGAGCTCTTCCGTTCTGTTTCGGCGTCATCTGCTGCGATACGTACATCGGGGGCAGTCGTTGACGCTGCTAAAGAGCCTGTTAAGAGTTCAAACGTACTATTTTCCCGCGTAAAGCAGGAATGTCGAGGCTTACTGGCGAAGCATTCGCCGTCGTGGTCCAGAGCGGTAGCTGCGCGATGGGATGAGTGGTGGACCAGAGAGCGCATCAACAAAGTCGCAGAGATGTCTCTCCCCAACCGAGAGCTCGATGCTCTTGTTATTAAAGGTAGGCTCACTGACTACAACAAGCAGTATACCATTTTTACTCATATTTCATTTTTAACCAGTGCTCTCTGGCCTTGTTTGCGCTTCTCTGACGGAAGATCGTTACGGTGTCGTTCAGCGAGACATCCCCCGTATAATCGAAGCCTTCCTGTCGTTCCTGTCGGCCCTTGAGGAATACCAGGTCCAGGTTAACGCACTATACATGCCTCCTACCCCTGAAGAGGTTACCCAAGGCAACTCAAAAGTGCTCGAGGAGAAAGAGCGCACGCGGATTGAAGTCGCGAGGGCCACCGACGCGATTGGTGTCGTCGCGGATGGTACGTGCAGTCACTAACATCCCCAATCCCAACTAACTCCTGTTCGTTCAGCGTTGAAGTCGGGTGTCGCAGACATTGTGAGGACATTTGGCGACAAGCTTGTCGCGTTCAAGTTTCCCCCAAGGATCGCGAAGATGCTTCAATCATTTGTAGATTATGCATGATGGTGCAGAGATCTCCAGTGTCAAGCCTGTACACAAACGTAATGTCCTGCAGTCTACGTTCAGATAATTAGGTTCGCAGCTTGAAGAGAGGACATCTGATATTCTACCAAGGCAACATGAAAGGTGGGAGACACATAACCCTAATAATAGTATTGGTGCTGTTCCAGAGCTCGTATCCACCAGAACCGCTATGGAGTCGGACCATAACCTTAAAGTCAATCGGGTCCAGAAGAAAATCCATCTAACCAGGCTTGATCGCCTGGAGAGAACTCTGGGCGACCACCAACGATAGATAGAGATTTGATGGTGCGGCAGGTAGGAACGAAGGTGAATTGAACTTGTTCGTCGCTCCAAACTTGATCATCTGCCGCAATCCTCTTGCGCACATGGTGCATCTGTCTTAGGATGCTGGGAGAAAAGTTCATGCAGTCCTTGATGCGAAGATCACAGAGATATCGGCATAAGAAAGAGTCGAATGCGCCAAAGCCCATGATTCCTCTGATGATCGTGTCGTTAAAGCCAGGACACCTGGTGACGGATAATGTGTCACCCAGCCAATCTTTTAAGACCCAATGTAAGTCTTGCCCGTCCTCGATGTCAATCAAGGACAGCGATCCGCACTCTATACCGGCACCATCGATGAAGTTGATATGGGACCGCTCGATAGTGATGTCCGCAATGTAAGACGTTTCTAGCGCACTGAAGATCATGAGAGCGGCTCCTGGGCTAAGACCCGCCAGCCATAGGCTCCTCAGACGCGGCAGGTAAACAGAGTCTTTCTCTATCATAGTGTTGTCGAATTGAATATTTTTGAGGGATAGAACCTGAAGCCTCGCGATGCTTTTCAATGTTTGGAACATGCTCCTCATCGGCATTCCTGCATCGTAGTTGGAGATGCTGACATGTCTCAATTGCGGGGAGATGACGGGCACAGAGCGCTCTGGTGGCAGGTCGAACCAGTGACGTCGAAAGTTCGCCCCGTCGATATCGAGAGAGGTTAGACTCGGGAATGACAACAGTACAGGCTCGGACACTCTTGGAGCGCCTTTCCCCGGTTCCTGGCCCGTCAGCGCGTGGAGGGTTAGTTCCGATAGTAGCGGTGCTCCCACTGGTCGAGCACCAAAAATATCGCTGAAGGAGGGCAGGGATGATGTGTAGATGGTATTGATATAAATGCGCGTGCAGCGATGCAGCTCTGGCACTAAGTGCTTCATGAGCGTATCAACGTGACTGGCCTCAGTTGCATCCCCATGGGGGGTATCAGATTCAAGTTCGTCATGGGTTGTGAATATAGAGATGTCAAGGGGTAGGTCTTGGGACCACGTAAGCAACGTCTTGAAGGTCGCCACAGGTTTCTGGTTTGAATCGACAACGATAACGAGCCGCCTCCAAAACTCAGGTATTTTGGAGAGAATGGATCTCCAGTCGGAGCAGACCGCTGCTAAATTGAAGGGGAATAAGCTCGGTGAGGGGCGAGTGACCGCCGGGAGGAGACCGCGTGAATCGGATGCGCTATTGCAAGCCAGTCTGAAGATCAATAGCATGATCTCAACGGGGAAGTCTCTAATGGAGGCCGCAGGTTCTTGGAGGCAACTTGTCTGGGTAAAACCTTCCAGTTTCGAAAGGGTGCTTAACGAGGCGGGCTGAGACAATGAGGGTCGTTATTAACATCGCCTGCATACCGATGGAGATCCATCACAAACCATGATGATGTTCGGACTGGAATGCGAGCTTTGCCAGTGCGTAGCCTGAGCAGCAGGTCGTCAAAATGTCGTACGGGAGTACTAAGTCACCACCGCCTTGCGGAATGGATAGATGGGAGAAACCTATGCAGAATATATGATATGAATAACAGCCGAGCTGGAGAATAGATGCCTTCCTACCAATCGCTATAACTATGGTGCAGGTAGATCCAATTGTGTAACGATGTCGGACTTCAAGATCACCCTTTTGGGGCCCGAACTTAGCAAAGACTACTAACCATGTGCTGAATTTCCCTGCTTTTTTGGCGGCAAGTGATCATCATCTTCCAGCGCTACTTCATCACGAGTTACTGAGGCTATAGCTAGTCACACTGCACTGGTGAGGGGTGACACCGCTGCCCACTCTGGCGTGGAAATTGAGCTCAGAACATGGTCAAGTCCGACTCAACTACGATGAAACCCGCAAGGTATCACTCTGACAACCCACACCATGCTGACTCCATCCGAGTCCCAACTCCATCCCCGTTAAGAGCAACAGCAAGGTACCCGGAGCCGCCAGAAACTGCTGATAAAGCTTTCTCATCCGTGTGCTTTTTTTGTCCCCGTCGTTCCGTCCGGTTTCATGGTCGTCGGGAGCGTTGGTAACTTACAAATCTCTTCGATGGGTAGTGCTGGAGTCAGGCAGCGTCACAGGTCTCACGCGCCTCTGAAGCTTTAAATCACAGGTTGGCAAGTCCAGGAGCATATCGCAGTCAAATCACACAATAAAAACCAGCTTAAAGATGCTTTCCGCAGAGCCAAGTGGCCCAGTGCTTTTCCAGCCTATCCAGGTTGGCCCAGTTACACTCCAGCACCGCGTCGTCCTCGCTCCGCTTACGCGTGTCCGCGCGCGTGCATCTCACGTTCCTGGACCACAAGCAGCTACATACTACGCTCAGCGTGGTAGTACGAGTGGTACTCTGCTTATAACAGATGCAACCTACATTTCCCATGACGCAGGAGGATATGAGCATGTTCCAGGAATATATACTAACGAACAGATCGAGGGATGGAAGAAGGTGTGTTCGGCGCACCGGATATCTATCGGATGGCTCACGCGGAAGTTAGGTGACGGCGGCCGTTCATGCTCAGGGGTCGTACATCTTCCTCCAGCTCTGGGCGCTCGGACGCGCGGCGGATCCAACCGTTCTCGCCAAGCATGACCCTCCCTCACCTTACGTCTCTGCCTCTTCAGTTGCTCTCACTGGCAAAGCTCAGGCCCCTCGACCACTTACTGAGCCTGAAATTGCTACTTACATCAACGCATATGCGACGGCTGCGATTAACGCTGTCCAGGGAGCAGGTTTTGATGGTGTAGAGGTACACTGCGCAAACGGTTACTTAATCGACCAGTTCCTACAGACTACGAGTAATACTCGGACGGATAGGTGGGGAGGTAATGAGGAGGGAAGGACGAGATTTGCAAGGGAAGTGGTAGATGCCATTGTAAATGCTGTCGGAGAAGACAAGGTAGGGCTTCGTATTAGCCCGTGGAGTACATTCCAAGGCTAGTCATTCTTCACTGCATTTCTCAAAATGTCTTTCGAACTCTCTGACTTGTTGCCCCTAGACATGAAAATGCCAGGTCCCCGGCCAACGTTTACATATCTCGTGCAAGCACTGCGGGATACTCATCCCAACATGGCCTACCTTCATGTAATCGAGGCTCGCGCCGGAGCAGACGGTGATAAAGAGATCCCGCAGGATGAAAACAATGATTTCCTGCGCAAAATCTGGAATGACGGTGAGGGCGGTGAGAAGAGGGTGTTCATCTCCACTGGCGGACATACCCGCGAGACAGCATTACAAACAGCAGAGGAACACGGCGGGCTCGTTGCTTTCGGGCGACTGTTTATGCCAAACGTGAGAATCTCCCTTCAAAAATCGTCCTGAGTCATGACCGATCTGTTCTCGAAAATCAGCCCGATCTTCCAATTCGGCTCAAGAAGAATATACCTCTTGCTGATGGGGACAGGAGTACTTACTATCTGTCAGGAAACCTGACACCACGGGGATACACTGACTGGCCTTTTGCCGACGGGAGCATTGGAGGAGTCGAGAGGACACTTTAACGAAGAGTTTTACATACTTCACGATCGCCGTCAAGCGCAGGTGGAGGGATAATTTAGAATACCATGTATATAGATTAAGGACTTGGCGAAGAATAGATATTATATGAATCAACGAGAAACTCGGGGCTCGTGCGAGCCGCCGACGAGCAGTGCGACGAGCAAGATGTTAAACAGTGACCACTGGCAAAGTACGGTGGTGGTGCGAACCAGAAACTGGTGCAGTCGATGAACTCGAGGGTGTGGACGTTTTCGGCATAGAACATTCTGCTCCGAGCGGCCTCAGGAGATCGCCACTTGCCCTGTAGGCGCGCAGTTCGTCGTCAAGGACAGAGCAGGACTTGAAGGAAAGCTCTGTGCCGGGGATTCATTCAATATCCAACAGCTGTGTAGTAGACGAAGAGACGGGAGCGAGGAGCTGTGGTCCGTGTCAAGGCGAATAGTCATACATCGATGTATCTCGGAGACCAAAACGTCCACGATGGCTTCCGCCCTATATTTCTCAGTGACTTTTGAAGCGTCAAAGTCGTCTTCGCTTAGATCTCTTGTAACAAGGACATCGATCGGCAGCGGACGGGATCAATCAAAGTGGCCTTTGACGAGAGACGGTGAGGTGAAGTCTTTGTAACCGATAGAGATCACGACAGGCGTCCGGAATGAGGAAGCAGTTGAGAGCCCTATCGCTCCATGCAGTGCAAACCATGGCGAGAGCGAGTGAGAAGAGGGAGAGGGACGGATAATAGTGCGTTGTCCTGTTGAGCTGAAACACAAGATTGTCCGCATAAGCACACCCAGAGACGATTGTCTTGAGGCATGCACTGGCGCGATAGTGGTCCGAGTGTGCCCGTCCTGCTGCTGGTGAACTGAAAGTTGCATAGCGCTGTTCAGAGTCACCAAGTATACGACATTCGTTCCCTGTAGAGCCGTGTAGTGAGGATGGACTGCGCTGAGCGGTAAGTCGCGACGTTGACAAAGGACCTGATCATGTATATTAATGCGCGAGAGCGACTAGGATCCGACTTTGCATATCTGAACATCGACGAAGTGTTGTATATTACCCTAGCTGTGAATGATAAACCGATGCTGCTGAAAGTAACGTATCTTTGGATCAGGAAACGGTCCACGAGCAACGAAAATCAAGGGAGAGTGACCTCATCCATACGCCCCTCGTGAACCCCAACTACTAGGGGCAGTGGATCGCTATTCGTGTCTCGCCTTCGAGGTTTCAGAGAGCGAACGTTCTGCTGGAATCGACGCAAAACCTTCTTGAGACGTTTCGATGGATTCTTCGGAACCTCGGCAGGCCCTCTCTGATGGGGTCGGGGTGGACCGTATCCGGTGGCCATAAACTACAATAGGTAGGGTGTTAGTCGTTCGGGAATCTGAGCAAATCTTAGTATTCACGTCAAGGGGATCTACACCATGCTGGTCGACCTCCACAACGTCTTGTGATTGTCCGACAGGCATCGTCGCGGGAAGCTGTAAACATCGTTAGGATGGTCTTGCTTGGGGAAAGGAACAAAACTCACATCCAACAATGAGTCGCTATCATCTTTAAATTCTGGAGCAAGAATATCAGATTTCGGACGCACACAAGGAGAAAAGTGCACCAACCAGCTTCAATAGCTTCCATGTCCCAGATGTAAACCTTCGTGTCGTGACAAGCAACAGCTAATAGACGACCATCACTCGAAAATGCCGCCGCATTGACCGCATCAGCATGCTGGAGGAATGTCGCTTTGCAATCCCCAGTCTTCAAGTCCCAGAACCTGACGGTCCTGTCTGCTCCCGAACTGGCCAGAATCTTCCCGTTAGGCGACGGGACAACGCTGTATACTGTTCTGGTATGACCTTCGAGGGGTATTCACCGGACTCCATATCCCATCTGCGTATGGCGTTATCTCTCGCGCACGTCACGAGCTGTTCTCCGTCGAGTGTGAAGGCGGCGCACTGCACCGTGGACGAGTGTCCCACTAGCGATTCAAAGACTACATCTCCACTGACTGAATCCCAAACACGAACGGTTCCACCAGCAGCATCTGCCGCAATACGACTTCCATCGGGCGAGAATGCAGTTGTATAGAACCCTCCGGAAGGGACTTCGAGCGGTCCAGCGATAGGTTCTCGGGTGTGGGTGTCCCATATTTGCACGTAACTAGCACCTGTAGCTGCGACCCGTAGGCCATCTGGGGAGAAAGACACGCCCCAGACTTCTCCGGCTTTGAATCCAGTCACAATTGGGGGCTCCTCTTGCTCTCCAGTCAACCCGTGCCAAAATCGTAACGTCCCGTCTTTGGCGCCGCTAGCGAAGATGCTGCCGTCGGGAGCGATAGCGATTGCATTGACCCTCGCAGTGTGGCCGATTACTTTCTTTTCTACCTCCCCAGATTCAACGTCCCAGATAAAGATTGTTCCATCATTGGAAGCACTGAGGAGACGACGATCGTATGGGAAGAAGGAGACTCTCCTGACCAATTCCGAGTGCCCTTCCAGCACTTTGAGAGGAGTCTGGGATGACGGATTGGGTGCTTCAGTAGAGGGCTTAGAGGATGGTGTTGGACCACCAGAAGGTGATGAGACCATGAGCTTGCGTGGTGAGTGGGTGGAGATGGGACCCAGCGTATTTGCTGAGCTTTAGTGGAGCCGAATAAGACAAATCAGAGGACCAGACGAGCTGCGGCCCGAGGGAACAGAAACCGGCATCAGTGGTGTCAAACAATGATTTCTGGCGAACACACCGTGAAAAACAGCTTGTGTGAGCAAGTTGGTGCGTCGTAGGTCGTGATTCTTGTAAAACGTGAAATGTTACGGACGGGCCAGTATGACTGCGAAACTAACAACGTGCCTGGAACCTGTTCGGGCGACTAACGTTAACTCATGGCAACCGGGCTTCACCAGACACGACACCATATCCTCCTTCCGGACGACATAAGTATCTCAGTGAACGTGCCACTTGGTTCCACTCCTACCTGATACGGGCCAACTGGCCCAAGTTGCGCTGGATCTCGCGCGAGGTGTGAGTGCCCTGAAAATGCTCCGAGCGGCAGCCCAACTCCACAGAGACAGGTGTAGCACGCAACGACCCAAAGCGAGGCGGGCGTCTGGATGGATCTGGTACCCAGCCAAGTTCCCATAAGACACAGGTATGTCAACTACCTGGGGCACAGGCCGAGGAGGTTTTGACCATCAATCTGTGAGGTGCACCTCAGGCCAAGAGAAGGCGTGGTCGAAGAACGGTTCTTCCCGATCTGGCTCGTCGGACGAAACATCATCGGCAGTGCAGTCGAGCTCGAACGATGTGAATGGACGGTCAGAAGAGATATGTTTGGTATTAAAGCATGCTTTTGGATCGATAAATATCCGAAAAAAGGCATTGCATCACTAAGTCAGCCTTGCGCTTCTCATCCGGGTCCCCTTCTTCATACGCTTCTGCTCATCGTGCAACGAAGGGTAACGACTCGGCCCACTTGAGCCACCCCTTTACAAAGGATGGTGCAGTAGGATTAACATCGATAGAGATGGCAACGTGCGTCCAGTATGGTGGGACCGTGGAACACACGTTTACTTGGTGCGAAGGGAAATGATGTCGATTCTGACACGAAAGCGAGTCTAAGTGGCTTCTACCGGCCTCCACCGAGCGGCAGGAGACTCTGATCGTATACTACTCAAAGACCACCAACTTGAGTTAGACCGGGAAATCTCCAATCGATACACGTCCGTATCGTGTCGGAATGATACCAAGAGCGCCCAACGAGCACGACGCATGCGATCGAATCTTTGGCGTCAGAAGAAGCGTGATCTTCAAGTTCGTTCCCAAAACTGAACCTAAGACGCAATTCTCTAACTGAGTAATACAAAGGACAACTGTGACTAAGGGTACCGCTTCCAACAGCTGTGTCCTTCAGCAGTGTCACAGGCCACTGGGTTTTGTAGGGAAGTACGAGAAGGAAGCTGACCCGAAAAAAATGAAGGACAGTGACAGCCGCAGTACTGACTTCATGAATCTCCAGTGCGCCGCGGTTGCCAAGTATCCCGACATTGCCTAAACCGCGGTACCGTAAAAAATTCCTATCATTCGTAAAGTGAAACTTTTGACAGATATGTCTGCTGAGCTTGGGCCCTTTCAGGTTAAAAAAAAAAATAAAGCCCACGCCCCCATTTCCGCAATGGACGCATTTTGCAGTTCTCGTGCGGGGGTGGAGATGTAGTGGGAGCACGTTCGTTCCCAATCCTTTGAACGTGGGGACCTAACCGCTCCGACTCGCCGGGCGCCACTAACCTCTCGTTACCTGGTAAGAGGTCCCTGATGGTCACGTTCGTCCGTACCTTTCGCCTTGTCTGGCGGCTCACGAAATTTTACTTATATCATTCCTTGTGAGGGATGCTTCTGTTTCTGAGGTCGCTAGAAAGGTCATGCAGCACAAACTCAACCGTTATCTTTACTAGCCGAAAGCTAGAACGTGCTAAATTACCTTCATTATGGATCCTGTCAGGCCATCCGAAATTGTTATTAAACGGAGGACCGCCCTCAACCCGCCACATCGCCGCCAACCCCCCCCGCGATGATCGCTCCCCCTTCCGATGGTACACTGATGCCAATGACCTCGATGGCTTTCTTGTCTTCTTTCCTCGTGCTGATTGCGTTGTACTATATCTTGTCCCATCGCTGTACAACTGCCAAACAGCGCTCATGGATCCTCACTACCATCAGCAGTGCTGTCATGTCCTTGTGCAGCCTGCCTATGTTTTTGGAGTACACTAGGGCTCGTGGTGACCTTATCAAGGTTCCCGCTTCCACACCTTGGACGGATGGTGTTAGCAGGTTCTTTCAGGCCTACCTCATCGCGTTGGTCCAGTCTGTATTTTGCTTGCCTTACCATGACAAATCCATCCCAGTGACTTGACGATGGGTGTATTGCATTATCGCAGCAAGGTCAACTTATTGACCGGCTGGGTACACCACTCTATATACGTCTTTATCATCGAGTACGCAGTCCGAATGAACTGGAGCCATATCTTTTGCCTCTGCGCAATCATGGAGGTGGGGAGGTTCTTGTGGTGCGCAGGCGCTCTTCTGACATTGACTGGGCCAGGTCCCGACGTTTGTGCTTGCTGTTGCGAGCCTTGATGCACGTCTACGCTCAGATGTGCTCTTTGCGGTTTCCTTCTTTACCACACGCATCGCCTTGCATGTCGCTCTTGGTGTTTCCCTTGCTCTCAATCGGCAGGATGTCACGGACGGATCCCTGGGACCCAGTGTCATCATGGCCTGCATATTCCCCCTGCATGCCTTTTGGTTTGCAGGATGTCTTAAGGGATTCTTCAAGCGAGCAAAGAGTCAGAGCCCTTCACCAGCTGTGAGCCACGATCCAGTCATCAGGCCGGCTTCGTTACCACCAGGTCAGTCGTATCACATTTTCTTCGAGGGTCATCTTCTGAAAGTAACGCAGGACGCCCGAGCACGCCAATACCATCAGCTCCTGGGTCGTATCCAGCCATGTACATGGCTCGATCATCCATTCTTTCAAGACGTCGTTCCTCCCTTCGGCTCGCAATGCGGACGCGCTGGGATCAACTTGGGCTCTGGAAAGCAGGTGGTCGATTGAACGAAATGCAGCGTCGGGTCCGAGCAGCATTTCCCGCTCGCGAGAGCGTCTACGAGTACGTTGGGTTAGAGAGCCGCCGGCGTATAATACGACCTGACACTATGGGTGATGGACTAATGGACGACAGTTTTGTTATTGGAGACGTTCAACCATCTCGTTCATGACATTGTGTTGGAGATACCTTTCCTGTCAGGACGACCTATCTTATGCATACGTATTTCTAGGATCTAGTGGGGCGATTCTTGATTGGTTGTAGGTATAATGAATGCGATGACCATTTATGACTAGTTGGCGAGTTGATTGTGATTACAACAAAGGGGAATTCGAAGATCGGATCACATTGCATTCGAAATCGGATAAAGCATACAGCACTAACTAATACCGTTGAACTTCGAACCACAAATAACATGACAGAAGGTCGAGGACACTGTTTTTCGGGCAGCGAAGGGAGGAGAAATGCAAGCCACATTGTGATTGTAACAAAGGCCATTCTGAAGGGAGCGAAATAAACTTTTGTCCATGAGATGAATAAAACAAACATGGTCTCTGGACGCATCCCGCTACCTATGCTTGAGCACTCGAGCCGAAGTCAAAGCTCAAAAACGCTGGCCCAGCGACTGTGTCCGCATCCGTCACTGTGCTGTTGCTCGTGGTCACGATTGCAAATACAACACCTTGGAGGTTGGATGGAATTGTGATCGTGTTGTTTGACCCGATGGGAACGATGGTTGAATTCAAGCCGGAAAGGAAGGCAATGCATTGGGTCCCGGAAGGCGACGTAGCATTGTAAGTGAACTGGACAGTTTGTCCGGGGGCTGCACCTGCTGGGAACGTGAGCGCCGGGAAAGCTTTCACGGGGAGGGCCATGTTGGTCGACGGGCACGAAGTGATGACGCTTGACGCGAGCGTGTAGATCTGGTTCAGGTCCAAGGGAGTCTACAGACGAATGAATATTACAAGGTGTGCCATTGAGAAATGGAATGGACGTACATCAAAGGCGGTATTCCAGGGATTCTCCTTCAGTACGGCGGAGTTCACCCAAGCAGAGTGCCTCGATTCCACAGCCAAGATCGCAGCTGCAGCAGTAACAGTATCCTTTGGTCCGGAAAGTCAGCAAAGTCAGCAGCGCGTTTAGGTGGAGGGCGAGATTTCTTACCGCGGACAAATACTTAGCGGCACCAGAATATGCCGAAACGCCGACGGTCTCCAGCAGAAAGCTTACCGCTGCAAATGATTTGGCATCGGTGTCGGGGCTGAGGGGGCCAAATTCAGAATACGGGGTGGGAATGTCAAATAAGTGAAATAACTCACAAATTATACGTGCAAGGCTGTACGGCCTGATCACCTAAAGCACCCTCAAGGAAGGTGACATGAGTGGATTCGTGCTGTGCGATTTGGCTCCAGCGCCCTCGAGCCCAAGCTGGGAGGTTTTCATCGAGGAAGTCCTGTTGTGAATATTTCTGAAGGCCTTGCGTGTAAAAGGCATTCTCGAGATGCTCAAGGGTCAGAGCAAAATTCAATATGTCCACCTCTGATGCGTCAGAAGTATGTGAGCAGACTTTACACCATACATGAGGTCGCTCTCACCGGTGGGTGTGCTGCCGCTGGACGTATCCCGTGCACGAGGAACACACTCGCCTGAGTGGGCGAGCAGGACCGAGGTAAGGGCCACAGAGGTGAAAAGGAATTTCATCGTGCTAGATGGTTTGAAAAAGACTGTAGGGCGATGAAGAGCAGAGGGGGACGCTGAACGAACTCGAGAGGAATAAGGCTAGATTTTATACCTAGTGCAGGTGGCTACTTTGGGAAGACGGCGACCTTCAGATCCAACATGTTTGCTAGATGCCGGCGTGAAAGGTGGGCTGATTTTTGAAAGAAGCTGCGTCTGCTGTTGACAAACCCGTCGGAGGAGTGCACCCTGCTCTGATCCTGTGGCACACTGAGAGCGTACTTCGTACAGTCTAGAGGTATAGTCTGTAGCAGTACACCCTCAGTCCAGGCGAGCGATCGCCCTCCGCTATGAGTCAGGCCGACGGACGAGCTGGTCGCCAGTCCAAGATCCATGATGATCCAAAAGAAGATCGCAAATTAACCGTCTTCCCCGATTGAAACCGCGCCAACATCGGTCTTAAGGAAAATGGTATGTTTCGTGGGAGCTATTTAGAGCCCCCTCGACAAGTCGTTGTGTCTCCGGCGCAAGGATTGGAATCTGATGACTGGTTTGACGATCGAGAGTTGAATTTGACTGGGGGTAAACTGCTGCGCGAAACTCGGGCTCTTGTATCTACATCGAGAATCAGAACAACCTGGACATATCCCATACTTACTTGTTTTCCATGGCCCCAACCCGCCCCCCGTAAATCCAATGTGCTGTTAAATTATAGCATGGTGACCCTGTCGGCAGGCGATGATGTGGAGGATAATGCGTTCGGGCTTCTCGGGATGTTCATTTGCAATGGCAAGACAGTACCAAAACAGTCCAAACTTTGACTTGAAATGCCATCATTTGCTTTTATGTGGAGCGCTTGGGACTCCAGGAGCAAGTTCGTTCTGCTGATCTTAGCCTGTTCGGGGATCTCGGTCTTCGTCGTCGATCTGATGCCGGAACACCTAGGCCAACGCTCATTCATTAATGCATGCTCGCAGCCCCTACCTGTATTTATGGGAAGAACGTGAGCAAGAAAGATACAGCAATGTGCCCTGCGGCCGCACAGAGTGCTAGCTGTCCCGAACAGATCTGCTGGTGAACACGTCCGCATCACCTGATGGTCTCCGGACGACGGCGGGATTAGGTGAGCGCTGGCAAGTAATAAGGAGACTCATCATGGTATATCGACAGGTATTATGATTGCTCGTGACGTTGTCACCGTCTTCAGGGAGATAAGCCGGGTCTCGAGAGCCACCAGGGAGCTCAAGTAAGTTAGATATTTTACTGGTCACCCGTCAGCCACCAAGTGACGTGTATTGCACGACACCTAGCTCGATCCACTTCTATTCTACTCCTGTCTTTCTTGTGCTGGGATAGAACCATCTCATATGATGTTTGCTTGGTACTTACGACACTCCCATAGTACTGGAACTCTGCAACTAACAGTGGATATTCCCGGACAACGGACGGCCTAAGCCACAGTGATGAGCTGCCGGGATGCCGGGAGTCACGTGTCACACCTCTTCCTGATTAGGAAACGCGGACGTTCAACCGAGATTACTGTCAATCAGTCCAACCCTTCTACAAGTCTGAAGTACCTCGGGCATGCCTCGGGCATCGTCGCGGCCACGGCAGTCTGTCTGGCCAGTACCAGTGCACGCCAGGAGACTAATAGCTTCATGCCTTTGAGGGAAATTGCCTGTAGTTTGCAAGATCAGGACGTGCGCAAGGCCGGGTCTTTTGCATGGGCAAAAACTCAGGTTGGGGCAGTTACAGTAGGTAACGATTCAAGACACCTCCAGGCTCATGATTCTCCCGCCCACACTTGAAAGTAAACTTGGGAATAAAGTGGTTGCTTGACTAACAGCTTACCAAGGTCGCATAATACCGAGCCCGGTGCTGCTCAAGAGAGCACCTCACCTTATAAGCTGGATCAGGACCACGCAGACAGAAGGCTCGTATCGACCCGAGATAAAACTGTAACATGGAAAAGACTCCTACCTCTGCTACAACGACGTCCACTGCACTCGACCTCGACGATGAATCCGGGAAGGTAGTATTGGGCCTCCCTGAACCCCCCGCAGAGCAGCACAGTGACTCCGATGCGAAGTCTCCTGCAAGCTCTGTGAAAGTCGAGGTGTCCGAGGATCAGTCTGCCCTGGTAACTTGGGATGGCCCAGATGATCCTAACAGCCCGCAAAACTGGTCTCAAGCACGCAAAATAACCGTCTTAATGATCGGCAGTATCTTGTCTTTTAACGTGTACGTTCCTAGGCCTCCAGTTGCGTGGGCCCACTGGCTGAACTATCCAAGAACGTTTGCATCCACAGCGCCAAGTCCTGGAGGTAGCTTGTGTGCTCAGGAATTCGGGACATCTCCAGAAACTGGCTACCTGGTGACAACAATGGTACTCGCCGGCTATGTCTTCGGTCCTCTATTCTGGGGCCCCGGGTCCGAAGTCTTTGGGAGGCGCCCAATTTTCCTTGTGACAACTTCTGCCTACACTCTTCTGCACTTGGGTCAGGCACTAGCGAACAACATGGTGACGCTCTCAGTCACTCGATTTTTGAGCGGTGTTTTTGCAGTCGCACCTCTGACAAACTGCGGAGGTAAGTGTTTGAAAAACGCTTGAGAGCCTTTTCAAAGATTTAGCAGGTCTTATCGCGGACATGTGGGGTCCCGCTCATCGAGGTCCTGCGACGAGCCTTCTGATGGCGTGGACATTCCTGGGGACATCTACTGGTCCCATTGTCGGTGGATTGTAAGTTTTATTGTATTTTGTTGAGAACCTTAGTAACTTGTGTCTTTTTCAGCGTTATACAGGGTGGGTTAGGTTGGAGATGGATGTTCTGGATCTTGATGATTTTTGCTGTGTTGTGCACGGTGATGGTAATTGTTGGTCTACCGGAGACCTTCACACCTATCTTGCTCCAGAAAAAAGTAGACCTTCCTTCTAAGGCGGTGCGTGTTCTAACGAGGGTTTAAAGGCTCGTGCTCTCCGCCGCGCTGACCCTGCGGCAAACAAAAACCTCTACGCACCGCATGAGAAAGCAGACTGGTCGGCGAAAGGGGTTCTTGATCGTACCGTCTTCAGGGCATTCCACATGCTCGCTATGGAACCTATCTTGGTGCTCGTCACGATCTACATGACGTTGCTCTATAGTATTCTATACGCACGTAAGTCTTGTGCTCAAGCTAACTCTCCCACTCGTACTTACATACACAGCTCAGTCTTCGAAGCATTTCCAGTGATATTCATCAAAACACGAGGGTTCACGGTCGCCCAGAACGGTTTAATGTTCATCGGAGTTTGCTTTGGAATGGTCATAGGCTCCGCTATCACTGCTTACTTGAATTGGAACTATTCAGACCTCGTAGCCAAATGGAAGGGGTTCCCCCCGCCAGAGAACAGATTGTACGGTGCTATGATTGCTGGCCCTTGCTTTGTGCTCGGTATCTTCTGGCTCGGGTGGACTGGGCAGTACGCAAGTGTACCTTGGTATGTCCCGGCCCTGAGCTTGATCCCGCTCGGCGCGAGCGTTAGCTTGCTGTTCATCTCATTCTTCGTAAGTGGTTCGCCCTGGGGGGTTGAAGGGTTGTCCTGACATTTACTTGGCTAGACATATATCATAGACACATACTTGTGTGTAGTTTTCAGTCAAAAAAACTTGGCGCACTTGACTGACAGTCCGGCAGAATGTTCAGTGCTTCCGCATTGGCTGGCCATACTATAATACGATCAGGGGTATCAGCAGCGTTCCCAATGTTTATTGTTCAGATGTTCACAAAGGTTCGTGAGGGAGTTTCTCAGACATTTCGATCATCCTAAGCGTTTAACGGCGTAGATGGGAAGCGGCTGGGGCTGTACCCTTCTTGGCTTGTTTGGGTTGATACTGGCTCCCAGCCCTTTCCTCTTCTACAAGTATGGAACCTATATCCGCTCAAAGAGCAAGTTTGCTCCTTGTATGGTACGCTTCGTCCCCTCCCCTACCAACCGACACTTATTGACTCACGGTCATAGGATCTTCGCATCGCCGAAGAACTCAAAGCAGAAGAGGAAAAGAAGTCTGAAGCATAGATGTTTGGAAGCGGTTCGCGACGTGGTACATAGACGGCACATTCACCACCATCAACACGATTTACCATCAGATGTCGATATAGACTTGATGTACTAATGGCATACCTTTCTTTGGCTGGATGTGAGGCTTGAGTACGTGTTAAGCCATTACGTGCTAGCAATAGCGACCTTTTGTAACCTCTAGTAGTAGTCGTGGGGGCGCTCATTGATTACTCGGTGTTTTGACATGTTACCGATCCGCAACTTTCAATAGCTTCAAGTTCATGATCAACTCGCCAGTCCCAAGGTAGCGGCGAAGTATTTCGAGCTGCCTGACTGCAGACCTCCGTTATGTATTTTGACTTGAACGTTCCCGTCGTTGCACATGAGAGTCCGGGGATCTCGCAGTCAAAAAAGAACAAAGGAAAGCAACCGCAGCAACAAAGCGCTGCCGTATTCACCCCTGCTCAAATTGCAGCAATTGAAGCACGAGTAGATCTCCTCGTTCATTGTCAGTACTTGATTTTAACACATTGTTTACTCCGACTAAATTGACGAAGAACAGTAGGATATACCATCATTGCGTTGAATCAGGCCATCGAGAAGAAGATTGACTCAAAGACACATGTCAATATCTTAAATACTCTGCTGCCTCAACTGAAGAAGAGAAACGGCATTGTATTCCTGAAGAGACTGACAATCGTACTCGACGAAGATAGCGAGAAAGGTTTCGGCCTGGTATTCATGAGCACCTTCGTTTCCTGCGACCCGCTCATCATTGTGTTTAGACCAGCGCGAACTCGTCGGTCATTGAACCATATGATCTCGTTGCTCTGGCACCTACGACTTTAGCCACATTCTCTGCGGCATGTCTCACCCACAGTCTTCCCTCTCCACTCACGGCTCACATCATCTCGCTACCTTTAACCTCCCCACGGCTTCCGTTTCATCTCAAGCACACTCTCGTTCGAACGGCGATTAAAAATGGCGCTGTTTTCGAAATCAACTACGCTGGCGCTCTCGGTGATGTCGAGTCTGGCCAAACGAGCTACGGGGTGAGCGACAGTGGATCCGGTTCCAAACGGAATTGGTGGGCTGCTGCGCGAGAGGTGGTTCGCGTCACCAAGGGGAAGGGTATCATTATCAGCGGAGGGGTTACTAGTGACGCGGACTATAGAGGTCCTAAAGACGTTCAGAACTTGTGAGTCAGTGAGGTGCAGTTGACCGAAGTTCACCCTTATTTTTTTGGGATGAAACTCTAGCATTTTAATTACCAAGAACAACATCGCTGACATTACACCTCAATCTTGCAGGATCACTCTTCTTGGTTTGGCACAAAATTTGGCTCATGATGCGTCAGCGATTGTACCAAAATCCCTGATCTTACGAGCGCGTACGTCCCCTTTTCCTTGGGAGTTTTCCCTTCGCCAGAAGCCCTGAAACCTTCCTCCCCTCGTGTTACACGTCTTATTAGAGACACGCAAAACCTATCGCGCCATCCTGTCAGAGCCCAGGTTGGTGGTACCAACAGTGTCCGGCGAGCCACCCGTTCCCACCCCGCAAAGTTCCGACCCTGCCAACAATGATGATCGCAGCCAATTACCTCCAATGACCTTACCTTCGTCTATCGATGCTCCCGCTTCCATCGATTCTCCCGAGAATGCTCAGAACGACAACCGTGGCGGCAGAAAACGTGCTCGTGAGTTTGACACCCTCGACTCGGCGACATCTGAGCAAGGGAATGGAACTGGCCCCGTAAATGGCCTCGGTGGCGCGGCTCCATCCCGCAAAAAGAAGAAAAAAGGCAAAGACGTCGCTACGTCGAAGTAGTTTTTAATATCCTCGCTACCTTTTGCACCCGTTGAGCGCATCATTTTCACTTGCCCATCCCGGCCTCCATCCCGCCCGCCGACGTGGATTGATGTAATCTTGGTGGTCTTGTGCTACAACGCCAAGGTACACATGAGAGTAGATTCAAGCCCATCTGCATCCGCGTGACAAAGTGTAACAAGGAAGAGTCATCGAAGGTGTTAAACGTTGTTCTCTATCAGACGTTTGTACATTTCTCCGAGGACGTATTGGCGCGGAAGCCATTGATAAAAGGCAAATCGAGTGGAGTCATTGCCTAATGTCATATATGGTGGTGGGTTTGCGCCGAGGGCCTGGGCCACTACTCTACGTGCAAATTCGTCGGTGTTCATGCTCCCCTTCCCCTGGCTAGCATTCATTCGCTGGATTATCTTCGGCTCGTAGTCCTTGTACATTGTTGAGGGTGACAACTTTAGAGTGGCAGCTTGGTTTTTCGCAATGCTCGATGTGATGCCGCCCGGAGCAACAAGCATGACTTTGATACCAAAGGGTTTGCACTCCATTGCGAGAGCCTCGGTGATGGCGTGCAGAGCAGCCTTGGCAGCGCAATAAAGACCGTTCCATGGAGTAGTTCTACACATCAGAAAGCAATCAGAAAGCAATCAGAAAGTTCAGCGCGCGGTTTATGTTAGAGGACTTTCTGGAAAATGGTCCTTACATTAGACCGGCAATGGATCCGATGTTGACTATCAAGCCTTCCTGACATCTGACCATGGAGGGTATCACAGCGTTTGATACGCGTAGAGCAGCAAATGTATTGAGCTCAAAGGCATTTCGAATTTGTTCTATAGTAGCTTCTGCGACAGGACCTGGGCAAGGGGGCGGAGTGTTATCATTGACGTGGTCACATGCTCGATGCAAGATGAATAGAACTCACCAATCGCCAGGGCACCAGCATTGTTGACAACAATGTCGATTTTCCCGGCTTCTTCTAGAATTTTTTGGACAACTTGTTGGATGTTGTCCTCCTTGGTGACGTCCAGAACGAGTTTGCGGATGTTTTCACTCCGAAAGCCCTCCATGCTCTCGAGTTTCCGCGACGTTGCGTATACGAGGCATCCTTGGGCGGCAAATTCCTCACACCTAGGTTGTTCGGGACGAGTGAGACGTGATCATGGGATTTTGTCGTATCAGACAAACGTACAGATAGAAGCCAATGCCTCCTGCGGAACAACCGGTGATGAGGACAACCTTCTGAATTGATGATGGAGCTGTCGACGATGACATGGTGGGAGTACGGGAGTACGGGGGAGTTCTGGTAAAGCGGGGCCGCCGCAAAGTCCAAAATTCTGACTGGGTCGAAGGCACGCTCGTCCCGGTCACTGTATGGATGAAGGACTGTCATTGTTTGTCAGAGTGCATGCTCAGTCCCACAGGCGTCACCGCCGCGGCTGGGTAGATTTATTTTTGTGCGTCGACGGCTTGCTGTTGTCCTTGAATAAACGGACGTCCGATACCAGAAAACACTTGAGAAATGAACAAAGCACGATGGTGCAGAGCGTGAACAGGGTTTTAACATGACCACAATCGATAAGACTCAAGTCAATAACACCCAGTGTGCATGTACAGAACAGAGGTTGTCCTTCCACTCCCACAAAAGAACATCAAAAAAACCCTGCCCATTTGGACGTTTGCCGCTGACGTGTACTTCGCTAGGCGATCAATGCGTATCTCGGGCAGACAAATGGTGTCAAAGTGCGTAGCTGGACAAGGTTCCATAGAAGCAGTCGCAAGGGGTTCCATGCGGTGCAATAAAAATAGTTTGTTGGAGGGGTTCTGGGAGGGCACCACAGCCTGAAGGACCGTTGTCAGATATCACGTTGTGCATCCACACCAGAGCCACGGATACTGATCATTCCAACAAGGTTTTCGCGCGAATTTGGCATTGCTTTCTCTCCAACAGTTCACATCGACGAGAATATTGCGTGAAATAGCTTGTGAAATAGGACGCCTTTCCTCCATAGTACCTGCTGGGCTTACGCTTGGCGACGGATGTAAAACCTATAGGCTTTGGAGAGGGAAGGTCGGCAGAATTGGGCACATACCATCGAATGCGGGGAAAACTTGGTCGATTTGCCCCAGCGGTGTCTTGGCAAATTTGCTTGACCGGTAGGCGCTATCTAGAACCTCGATGTTCGACCACTGTGCACTCAGGTGTACCAGACGGTGTTCCTCAGCGTTTGAGTCGTTGATAACAATTCAAAATTGTAATGACCCGAGCTAAAGATATAGAAAGCCGACCGACGAGAGCACCACTCGCCGCCGGAAACAACACAGCTGAGAACATCTGGCGATCGCAACGCCGCGTGGGCGTCGATCTAAGTTTTCACTAGCTGTGAAAGTCGAATCCGACTGGCAAGGACTACGCGCTCGGTGTGAGATTATCAGATAGTACCACCAGGTGCATGTGGGGCGCTGCTTTACACGTGTGAGTGCTATCTGATACTAGATGCACGATACGTTCAAAGAGAGCGGCGATGTGGGTGAGAACTGTTGAGTACCGGTTGGGTTGCCAAATCTCGGTGAACCGTGTATGCGGTCTAATCACAAGAAATATGGCTTGCCTTAAACTTTTCACTCGATCACTGCGTATCTATGCTAAGCGCGCCCTGGCTGGGAGTGGCAGCGCTACAGCTGTAGCAGGACCTAATGATGGCATTACGAAAGTTCGCGAGACCGTTGCGAGCTGCGATCAGTTCATCGTCGTGAACATTCAAGAGTTGAACAAGAGAGCATCTTTTGGTAAATACGGGGTTTTCGTGCGGAAAGATTGTAGATGTTGGTTAGCTTGCCGCTTGAACTTCGTTTACGTGAATTAGCGCTTTCGAGCAACTTTCGAGCTCAGCGTTACACACGGTCAGTATTTGCCCGCGGTACTACATACCGTATTGTGGTACTGACTGTCGACTTCTTCTCATGCCCTTCACGACGAGCACCGGAGTTCTGCACCGTATCAGATTTGGTCATCCGATACTCAAGCACCGCTCGCAGTTCACGCGGAGCTAAGATAGACGACAAGAGCATCAACCGCGGAACCGGTAAGATTCAGATGGAAGCATGGACCAGGTCGTCCTTCTCTTCTCATCAGCCATACGATCGATGTCACCGAGTTGGGCTGAAATAGTCTGAAGTCAAACGTGAGACCCGTGCTGGTGTCTGCTGTCGCATGCTAAATAGGGTACGGCGAGCTTCCGCTTCTCGTATCTGCAGACCAAAATCGAAGCTAAAATCAGAAAGCATAGATGTCACAGTGCTGCCAGTGGTCGGGTTTAGCGTCAGACCCCCTGAGGTTCAACATTAATCACTAGAGAGTCACCTGCTATAGCTCAGTTCTGAGTTTTGGGGCATTGCACACGCCTGTCTGAGCCTCGATCTGATCACGTCTTGATCCAGTGCTGTTCTATTGAATCGCAACAGTATCTGATTTTAATGACAGCCTCCGTCAGGATCGCGCTCCATATGGTCCCACAGTATTTGGACATTTTCAGATCACTCAACAATAATCCAATATCTCGGTGCGTGGTCATGGCTTCATGGGAATCATTTTTCTTTTCGTCGGCCTTTGAATTGTCATTTTCAGAGACGCATCCTCGGTGCTGGATGCTAGACCTCTTGGATTAGGGGATTTTTCCAGTCCGTCATGGATCTGCATATAAAGGGGGAGGATTGTCTCTCTGATCCCCCCAACTCTGTTTGAGTTCCCTTGGGTTATCCACTTTCCTTTGCATCAACGATGAGCGCATCTATGGATACCTCCATCCTTGCCGCGGCGAAGGGACCCACCGACAAGACACTTCGTGTCGCAAGAAACAAACTGTATCCGATGCAGGCATGGTACTGTATCGGTCTCTTCCTCTTCATCATCGGTGTCTTCCAATGGGCATCATTTCTCCACTCGAAGTTCGCTCCAAGACGTCCAGCCTCGGGTGAGGACCCAGAGCTGGCATCTGGGCCTCGCACTCGCGTCTTTTCTCTCCGTCGCATCCCTGTAGCCTTGACCAACGCTTACCGAGTCGTTGCTTTCCGCTGGACACTGGAAATTGGGAAATCGTATACGCTGAATATGGCCGAAGTATTCGTCACCATGGCCTATATCATCTTCCTCTATGTTTGGGCATTCATAAACAGTTCGTGGTCTTTCTTATCAAGGCAATGGACGTTCTAACGTAGCTGCCGCCGTACAGCTACTGATCTGGAGGGCCACGAGTTAGACTTGACTTTCTGGTGCAATCGTGCTGGCACGCTGGCTGCCAGTCAGTTCCCCCTCATTACGGCTCTAGGGACGAAGAATAATCTTGTTTCTCGTTCGTTTTCCTGCTTCCCTTATTTTTACAACCGCTAAGTTTGTCGCAGTTGTGACGGGGATCAGTTATGATAAAGTGAGATTTTAGTCCGCTGATAAAGGGTTGAGCCCGAACTAACGTAATTTTACAGCTTAATTATGTCCACCGCATGATGGCCAGGGTTGTTCTCATCTTGCTATGGGTTCATGCCGGCAGCGAGGTCGTCTATGAAGTCCCGTAGGTGTCTTTCTTGTGGGGCCAGAAGATTCGCTGAAGCCATGCAGGTTCGAGCAGTATTTAAAAGAACCATGGCTTCGTTGTGGCATCACTGCCATCGTTGCTCTTACTATCCTTTGTGTTGTCTCCCTACGCCCCATCCGCGCAGGTGCCTACGAATTTTTCTTTTACGCTCATTTTGCCATGGTATTGTGAGTGATTTTCATATTCCTCTTCCCTGCTTCTCATAATACATCTCAGGACCTTCCTGATTTGTTCGTACTTCCACACGCAGTACGACACGTGAGTAAGATCAGCTCACATGCCCAGACTGCGCAACTGATCTGCCCGCTCTACTTCCCCTAGAATCACCTACTGGATTTACCCCTGTTTTGTTATCTGGGGCCTTGACCGTGTCCTTCGAGTCGTCCGCCTGATCGTTTTTAATCACTCGTACTTTGGTTTCCGCTCGGGCTCAACCATGGACGCAACAGCCGAGCTTCTTTCCGAGGACTTTGTCCGTCTTCGCTTCCACCGACCCTCCCACTTCCATTGGACTCCGGGGCAGACAGCTTATCTGATAATGCCTTCCGTGTCCCGCCTTCCGTTCGAGGCACATCCATTCACTATAGCGAGCTTCGACTCCAACCTTTTCAGTGCAGTCGAGGAAGAGAAACCAGCCCAGGAGAAGAGTAACCGGAGGAGCTTGGCGGAGCATGCTTTAGGATCCAGCACGCCGTTCTGGAAGGAAGTCGTATTCTTCATCAATGTACGCGAGGGGTTTACTGCGCGCTTGAAGGATGCCGCTGTGCGGGGAGGAAAAGTCAAGGTTTTCGTTGACGGACCATATGGGCCTTCCCCCGACCTTGGGTTGTATGACACCTCCGTTCTCATCGCAGGTAAGAGTCGTCGGACACCATCCGCGTGGTATGTGTTGAGCTTTTTTCAGGTGGTTCTGGCGTCTCCTACACACTACCAACGCTCTTGGATATCATCGAGTGAGTGTATTTCCTGCAGTTATTCCTGCACCCGCTGACCTCATTGATAGACGAGTACGGGACGGCAAAAGCAACTGTCGTCGTGTTGTCTTTATCTGGTCCATTCGTGACGCGAGTAAGCTTAGCTGACTCACTCTTTTGTCTTCTACAATCTAACAATCGATCAGACCATATTCATTGGATCGACGACACTCTTATCCGGGCGCTGCAGCTAGCTCCTCCGTCTTTGTCCGTGTCGATCCGTATTCATGTCACTGGCGCGCCGGCCACCATCGAGCCCCTCCCACGCTTGTACGGGAATGGGGAAGGCTCGGAGCCTTCTGATGATGATTCACGCTCTGAGATTGTCGAGTTGGAAGGTGGAAAGGCAATGGAGAAGAGTAAAGACTCCCTCCTCGCGATCGAATCAGTTAAAGTCGAGAATGGACGGCCAAATCTGCCTGCGATGCTTAGAGAGGAAGTCGAATGCGCAACTGGCAGGATGTCAGTTAGTGGTACGTGCTCTCCCCGCGACATCTACTCTCTACATCCATCTGATTTCCTCTTAGTCTGTGGCTCCCAGGCAGTAGCTCGGTCCGTTAGACGCTCGCTTCGTTTCCCGGTTTCCAGCCCTCTGAACGTCCTAAACGGCGGCCCGAGCGTCACTTTACATGTCGAGTCTTTTGGTTATGCTTGATCTATTTCTTCGCTACCTGTGACTCGGACCCACAAGGAGAACTCTGAACATCTTTTATGTGATCCTCCTCGACTGAGCCTGTCTATTTACTATTTTTTTAGCACTATTCTCTATTCTCGTGTATCGTTCCAGTTGTATCCCTGAAATTGTATCTGAAGACTGTCGGTAATACATGTGTCAGTGTGGAAAAAAAACCAGTGGCTGGTTCAGTCAAGATGCAACATTAGTACCCAGATATGTGAACTACCTAGTTCGAAAACTGCGGACTCTCTGGTCTCAGGAAGCACCGCCCGGCCAGTAACTAAGATAGGGCTCATGCATCAAATATTAACCTTTCTTCACCGTTTTTCCGCGATATCCTCGATGACGCCCCTAAATAATTTCTCACCTTTCGGGGAATTATCACTTTCGTTGACGGTAGAAATGGACCTTGTATTCGCAAGATCACATGGTGCCATAACAAGGTTTTGAACAATTAAACGCTCCATGTCCATCATCGAACCGAGGCCTATAGTTATGCTTGCTTCGGGCCTTTTTAGGGGGACCTTATCCCTGACTTTCACGGACTGTTCGTTTGCGAGTCACTGGATATCAGTTGTTTGGTCCTGCAGGACTGTGGTAGTCAAGTCACAATGGACGATGACCTCCCACAGCGGTTCCTCAGCGATTCTTCGGTCTGTTCTCATTTTGTGTCATGCAGCTCCGAGTCGGATCTGACATGGTGTCAAGTACCACATTGATGAGTGGTACCCGGAAATACCGTCGGATTGTGGTTCTGAGGGAAGTGACTTCCGAGGTTTCGGAGTAAAGGCGGGCGCCCCTTTGCCCGCCAGTACCGATCCATAAAATGCTGGAAGGTTTCCTAGATCTGTTGTACTCTAGATAAATGAAGCAACAGCAGAGTTTCCCCGTTCGAGTTGTAAGAAACGCTCCCACTACCTAATCACGAGCACGTTTGGGGCGTCGAGGCAACTTTGATCGCGAGAAGTGAATATTTGAATGCTCTCTAAGGAATCACAGTCTTAGATGACTTCCTCAACTTTACCGAACAGACTAATGTACCTCAGACAGCTTTCCGAGCCAAAATCATAGCCACTGGCCACTCCACCTCCACTTCATCCCTAAGCCCGCCACTCTTCGCCACTCCCTCCCTCAGTGAATTCCAAAAACGCACCTCAAGCGGTCCGTTCGGGTTCTCCGCATCACTCGGATTCCGCTCTTTGAAAGTATGCAAGCCACTCCATGTACGGAAATATCCTAGAAGATCGTCCCAGGACATGACTTTGCGCAATGTGACTGGGCGCGGTGAGGGCAGGTCGGGATAGTACGGGCCTTTGCAAATGATTTGTGTCATTGAATTCCCTTTTCGGGAGACTCGGAGAGCGGATGAGAAAGGCTCACCAGTAAAGTACTCCCTGTCGAGTATTTCGAAGGCTCCTGGGACGATGTCATTGCCCTCAGGAATTGCGACAAGGTGATTGATGAGGACACTCCGCCCTGGTTGTTGCCAATACGGACCGATCGAGTTGGCAGGGTCAGTTCCCTTATCATAGTCAACGATGAGTGGTGTGAGGCTAGGATATTGTGGCAAGCGGAATTCAGAATATATCTGTGCATGCACCAAGCCGAGCAGTAGGAATTTAGGGTTGGTCAGCGTTAGGTTACGGGGGTGCGGAGTGTATTACCCAGAAAGCGGCGCTCGCGCCTTTCTTCATGACTCGAGCGAGCTCGGGCCACATCTTCGACCAGTCGAACCAATGACCAGCTTGTGCTAAAGCACCACGACATCAACATCAATATTCCCTAAACCGTGCTCCCCGTGACAGTGCGTACCAGCAATTACCAAGTCCACGCTATTGTCTTCCACGAAACCGAGTTCCTCAGCAGAGGACTGAACGAAGTCAATAATTTGTCCTGGCTGTGCGCTCTTCCCTTTCTCGAGCAGCTCCCGCGCAGATTGGATCATGTTTTCGCTTGGATCGACCCCTGTCACGCGTTTGAACGGCGTGAGTTCGATTGTAGCCTGACCTGCAGATATCCATCATTTCTGAGTTATTTCGCCCTCATGCGACGAAACTGGGCTCTTCGCGAGGTCTCGTGTCGCATTGTGACGTACCTGTGCCACAACCAAGGTCGATAGCTCGCTCGTACTTGGCATCCGGGGATCGTTTATGGTACTCAAACACAAAGTCATACAGTTCCTGTGGGTACGTCGGACGACCCCTCGCATAGACTGTAGTATCGAAGTTCGTCTGACCAAAGGTAGCCATGAGGAGGACTAGGAGGACCGACGAGGAGGCTAACCGGAGATAAATTGAGGGTTAAGTAGGCGGGAGCGGATAAGGACCCGGACCCGTCGAAGGACACGATATAAATAATGAGTCTGGTCAGATGAGCTGCTGAGAGTGAAGGGAGGGATTTGAGGAGCGTGTGTATGGCAACCGTCGGTGATATTCGGTAGCTATTTGGGGTAGGGTGATAAGCAGCAATAGCAGGCGTCCCCCCTCAGTCGTTCAACGAACCTCGCGCAGGGCTTTCAACTGTTCAGGATATCTGGCTGAGAGCTACTCAAAGGAGCCTTACACTGCGGAAATCACGCTACCGAAGAAAAAGCACCCCCGACATCGAGATATAAAAAAAGACACACTTACACCTCTACGCCCTCCGCACCATAATCAATGCCAACGGCCATTCCACTTCAACATTATCCACGGCCTCTAATTTCCTCTCATCCTGTTCCTCTGCACCTCTCATGAGCGACTTCCAGAACCGCATCGCGAGGTCACCTTCAGGATGCAGCTTGTCTTCTGGGTTTTTCTCGAGGAAGGTATGTAGGGCACTGCAGGAACGGAAATAGTCGTAAAGGGCATTCCATGTCATCGTCTTCCTCATGAGGACAGGTTGGGTAGAGGGAAGGTGAGGGTGGTGCACTCCTGCTGGGACATCAGGACAACCGAAACTGTGGCAGTCGAGATCACAAACCTGTGAAGTAAGACCGGGTGAAATCCTTGAACGCGCCTGGAACAACCTCGCCAGCATCTGGGATGGCAACGAGATGGTTATCAAGAATCGACCTTCCAGGTTGTTGCCAATAAGGTCCCACAGAGCCCTTAACATCGGTTCCTTGAAAGAATTGCGAGATCTGGGGTGTCAAATTCGGATATTTGGGGAGTCTGAATTCAGAGTAGTTCTATTTTATTCGAAAAGTGCGGATAGATAATTGAGGATTTGCGTGCGCGAGAAGGGAAGAGGACAGGGACGAACCCATATGGCAGCCGTCCCGTCCTTTCGAAGGACTCTGGCTACTTCTGGCCACATCTTCGACCAGTCGAACCAATGGCCTGCTTGGGCTACACAAAGGTCCGAAAGCATTGGTAATCCAGCTAAAACCCGCAGGATAGCCTCTTGGACACATACCTGCGATCATCAAGTCCACGCTCTCCGGCTGAAGAAAATCAAGTTTCTCAGCAGGAGATTGCACATATTCCACCTGTCCTTGGGGAACGTCGGTCGACTGTAACGCCTGACGTGCAGATTCTACCATCCCTGCACTCGGGTCGGCGCCGAAGACTTTCCTGAAGCGCGTGAGCTCAATTGTTGCTTGGCCTTGCATCTTCTGTTAGTGCATGAAATTAGGCTCGTGGATTTGAGTGGGTAGCTCACCCGTTCCACATCCCAAATCTACTGCTGTGTTCCATCGTGCCCCGCTGGACGAACCGTGAAAGTGGAACACATATTCGAACAGAGCGCGAGGGTAAGTAGGCCGGGAAGCCGCGTAGACGGCTGTATCGAAAGTTGCTTTCCCGAATGTTGCCATTGTACTTCAAACTAATGAAGTCGCGCTGTCTGTCGCGTTGTTTTATACATGGTCCATCTGCATCATGGAAACAATCCTTGAAGTTGAGAAACCGAGACGTCGGCTTTAGTCGGCTTTGGCATTGGTAACAGATTTTCGGACTTTCGGTGAACATGGCATCCATGATGCGCCAGCACCTGCGGGAGCTTATTGTAGGCCTATGACGCCACACAGCTGAAACATCGCTAGGACTGAAAGCCCATTTGGCTGGGCGGAAGGAGGGGCTTCTCGGGGCGTTTCCCCGAAACACGACCACAGGCGAAAGTAGCTCATATTCGGTATCGCCGTCGAAAGGTTGACCGACTCTATCGCGGCCGCACAATACCGATTGCGAGCACCCCCAAGGGGTATCTCCTAAACATTTGTGCTATCTTCGGAGTCCAGGCATCAGACCGGGATGGCGGAAACCGCACCAACATCAATGACTGCAAGCAAAGGAAGATGCATTGCGAAGTATGAAGAACAACAAAAGTAAACGAGTGAAAGCTGCAGAGGTCCACCAAACGGAGCTCAATAATAACCCACTATTTACCACCCGCCCATCCACGATTTAATGAGCCAGCACTCTGAAACAGACCAATCCCGGTTTAGTCGGCGGCAAGCTCGAGCTTGATCTTGGCAATTGCAGCAGCAGGGTTCAAGCCCTTGGGGCATGTGCGTGAACCTTGAAAGAGTGAGCATAACCAACGGGGAATTGGCAGATGAGGGGCGTACAGTTGAAGATGGTGTGGCAACGATACATGCTCATTTCATTTTGCAGCTGCTCCTTCCGTTGAGCACCATATCCGTCCTATTGAATTCGTTTGCGTCAGAAAATCATGCCTCCCGTCAAGAAATTAAGGGCTTACTCTGGAATCAGCGATCCACCTATACGCCTGCATAAGAGTAGCAGGACCAAGGTACTCGTCCTGGTTCCACCAGTACGACGGGCAACTCGTCGAGCAGCAAGCACAGAGAATGCACTCGTACAGACCATCGAGCTTCTTCCTGTCGTCCGGGGACTGCAAGAATTCACCCTTCTCAGGTGGGTTGTCGTTTTGGAGGTAAGGCTTGATGGACTTGTATTGTTTGTAGAAGAGGGTAAGATCAGGAACGAGGTCCTTAACGATGTACACTGTCACGCAAATGTCCCAACATTAGTGTCCCGCACGAAGAGGAAGAAAGGGGGAATTAGAGGGGACATCGAGAGGGGTACATACTGTGCGGAAGGGGGTAAATCTTGCTGTCCTTGCTGGTGTTTCTGTCTATGCGGCAGAGACAAGCAAGTGTATTTTGCCCGTCAACGTTCATAGCACACGATCCGCAAATGCCCTCTCTGCAGGAGCGGCGGAAAGTGAGAGTGGGGTCAACCTCATTCTTAATTTTGATGAGGGCATCGAGCACCTGCGGTCAAGAAACGCGTCAAATACGAAGGAATGCGAATGGTGTGAGTTGCACGCGTACCATGGGACCGGTTTGGTTGAGATCAATGGTGTACGACTGGAGAGTCGGCTTCTTCTCTGGCTCATCAGGGTTCTGCCCCACACCCCAATTCAGTCTTCAAAAGCCTAATGCACACCATTACTGCACATAGCTCACCCAGCGGTAAATCTTGAACTCCTTCATCGCCACCGGTTTCTCGGTGGGAACAGCCTGCCATCTCGCAGCGGACGAAGCAAACGACCGGACGGATGAGCGCAGGACATGTGCGCGCGCTACAGACACAGTAGACTTTGCAAGGATTCCCTGCATATTGTTTGAGTAGCTGTGGGGTTACTCAAGTTAATGCAAGGTGAAAGTGAAGAATGTGGTGGACGTTGTTCAGCAAGTTGTTCTCACTGTCAGCCTGAGACCCGTTCGACGGTGAGATCGTCTCCCTTGGGATTTGTCGCGTGAATTCGGAGACGGGAACGGCATCGGCTGCCGTGCTGTGGCAATTCTTGTAGAGCTCCGCCCGGTATCTACCGCAGCCAATCACAGGTGCTCAATTTCGTGCTCACCTCCGATCAACCCCCGCTCTCGCCATGATCTCATAGGTTATCAGCGGAGGTGCGGGGACAAGGTGAGGAAAGGACAGGGCAGCTCTTTGTTTCTAAATCTTCGCGCGGTATGGATTAGCGATTACGGCTACGCGAGATACAGTGTCAGCGATAACGCAATGCACGAACTCTGAACGAGACAGCCAGCGTCGGGACAACATAGAATGAACATCTGTTGTATTACCGTATCCGCGCAGTAGCTCTCGATGTCCTTGTTTTCCTCTGCCAAGCCCCGTGCCTCGCTCTTTCAGTTGTGGAGAACCTCTGTTCAGCGTAAGTAGCACTCAGTAGAAAGGCAACACAGTTCTTATTGTCCGCCCATGGATCGGCGGTCGAACGATGCAGTTCTGGGACCGCTTCTAGCACCAGTGCGGTATTACAGGGCTGCTTAGCAATCGAGAAGCAGGCGGAAAATCCGCGCATGGGACGATCACGAAGTGGCCCCTACAGTCTACTTGCTGCAGAGCGGAATTTCGAACAGGGCATCGTGATGAACTTCCAATACTAATCATACATAGAAGAAGGCTAGGACCTGTCGTCATGTCAGAACGACGCGCCACGGCTTCTGGGAGCAGACGGCGTACCGAATGACTAACAGCCGCCCCGCCCCACCAACCCCAAAATCGGCGGTACTAATTTGCTATCTCAATCTCCTCAAGTGCACTCTGAACTATGACCTCTGGGAATTCGCGGGGAATGGAATGCGTCGCTCCCCACACAGTCTTTGCAATGACATGAGGATACACCTTCAAATCTTCCTCCTTGACGCATGGTGTCTTGGATGGGTCTGCAGCGAGAATTGTGAGGTTCACGTTGTCTGGGATGGTCGTGAGGTGGTGCGAGAATGACCAAGGTACATTTTGCTGATTGCGTGCGGGTAAGTGATAAGGAGTCAACGTTGCAGGTACTACCTACGTCAAAAATGGCCTCCACAGCGACTGGATCGCAGAGTCGCTCGCTTAATGCTTTGAAAGCAGCATCTTCCTTCGTCCAAAGCGGATTCGCCTCCAAGTGTGCCTCTGCAGTCTTCGGATTCCTCACGTTGAAGGGGTATAGCTTCCTGTAGTGCGCAACAAGTTCGGGAGACTGTTCAAGCGGAGGATCGACCAGCACGACGCGCACTGGTCGATCGGACTTCAACAGTGGTAACAAAGCCAATGCAACAAGTCCCCCGAGGGAATGTCCGATGACAACGTCATACCGCCCGCCATTTGCGGACGCGGGGGTGGCTGTGAGGAGTGGGCGGAACTCTTCCGCCAATGCTGAGACGGTGTAATCCGACACCGCTCGCCTCGCAGTGCCGTGCCCGAGCAGATCGGGAGCAGTGACTGAGTAACCTGTACGAAATAAAGGAAAGCAGAAGGAAGCCGGCAAAGCCGAGCCACATTCCCAATATTAATTATGACTGTTTTTTTGATACCAAACATAGTTCCACTGGCGTATGTAGCGTGCCCGCAGCAAGCCGGAACCGGAAGGAGGAGGGTGGAATTGTAAACCGGCGCAAACTACTCACCTCGGGCTGCGAAGTCCTGGGCGACACGATACCAGACTTGTGAGGAACTGGTGAGGCCGTGTATCAACAACACATGCTTGATGGCCGTTGGAGGTCCCCAAGTTGATGCGGAAAGCGCAGTGCTCATGGGATCTATCGCTGGTGTGGAATTAACTAGCCGTACACAATGAGGCAGTTACGCAGATGCTGGTCACCTATAGTGAACGTTTATTAAGGATACAGCCTGAGAGCGCGGATCGAGGCCATTCATTTTTAGAATCATGCTACCGAGTAGCCTGGGCCGTTAAGTCGAGTTGGCTACCCACGAATATAGGAGCGACTAAAAAAAATCAGGAAAAATGGGCAATGGGTTCTTGTATGACTCTCCATCGATATACGAGTCGAAATGATGAAAAGAACGTAAATCTACTGTACCGGTTTGAAAACGAACAACAGGATGATGACTGGCATCATGACTGCTGTGTGAGCCGGCTAAGGTGGCGCAGATGGAACTAAAATGTGAACCCAGAAATGGATGTGCCTGACACCAAAGCGCTCAGCCTCCATTACAGCAGACTCGAGAAAAATCAATACCTTCAACATCGAACGTCCACAATCTACCTACTTGTCTTATATCTTTTATTATTCTTACTCGTTCTAACGACCAAGAAGGACACCCGTTAACATAGCGGAGTAGCTGAAGAGATGGAAGCTTCGTCACCAGTTTTGATGAACGAGTCTCCACCTGTACGGTCGACCATTTTAGGATCCTTTCTTCGTGGACGACCCCGCGGTGTTTCCACCTCACAGCAGCAGTCAACAATCCCACCAACATCATCATTTCAGGCTCGAGACATTTCACCTTCACCACCAGCACAAAATTCGCCTTCGCCAGCTCCTCCAACTGCCCAGAATAACAACCGCAGACGGTCATTTGCACCGGCCGGTCTCATAATCCCACAGTCAACAACAAACAATAACCCTCTGTCAACGCCAGCTTCTTCATCTGGCCCATCACTCGGTATTTCTCACATCCTTAGACGCAGACGGTCAGCGGGTCTAGGAAATAACGCTAATTCCAACAACAACGGAGTCGTTTTGTTGGCTACTCCTACCGCCGTCGCTGCTGCTCCACCCAACACAGCTCCAGCGGCTACCATGCCGCTATCAGTGCCACCCCAAGTCAATCGCGGCCCTTCTTCCGCATCCTCCGTACAACCTGGTCAAAGTCACCGCATACGTCTCGTTCCTCACCTCGATTCCCGCCGCACTCTCCGCTTCGAGCCAATCACCCGCGATCTCAAAGATGACGACCCGCCACTTCGCATAGGCCGATTTACAGACAGATCGGGCATTGGTCTTAATGCCGCAAACCAACTCAGTTCAAACAAGCTCGCTTTCAAATCTAAAGTCGTATCCCGCTCTCATGCTGAAATTTGGCTCGAATCCGGCAAGTTCTTCATCAAAGATACCAAGTCTTCCTCTGGCACTTTTCTCAACCACCTACGCCTCTCACCTGCGGGACATGAATCGAGACCTTATCAGCTCAGAGATGGTGATATCCTTCAACTAGGAGTCGATTATCAGGGTGGCTCGGAAGATATTTACAAGTCTGTCAAGATAAGGATGGAGGTCGGTAGAGAATGGCAGGGTGCTGCAAATGCTTTCAAGTACGTGCCTGTGGCCCATCTTCTTGTCACTTCTCCCAATCAAATTCGCTCACGTGCCGTCCGCCCACAGTACGAACGCCATCACCCAACTGAGGTCACTTGCTGTAAGCACTGACCCAGCCAAAGTGGGTGATTCCAAAGAATCGTCAAAGGGCAAGAAGCGCTTGCCGAAACCAAATATTCCCGACTGTTGTATCTGTACGTATATGTTTTCCCATCCATAATCTTCCCTTGATCTCCTCTTAACCTCCTCTACACGATCACTTTCAGGTCTATTTGCCGTCACGATCCGCCAGGCGCTGTTTATAGCCCCCTGCTCCCATGCGTTCCACTACAAATGCATTCGCCCATTGCTCGAGAAGCACACATCGGCGTTTTCTTGTCCTCTCTGCCGCAGTTTTGCAGACCTCGACGAGGATGTCGAAGTAGAACCTGAACCCGACGCAGAAGAAGAAGACGATTGGGAAGACGTCGGACACGCCTCCTGCGCTCCCGCCAACACCTCCGCTCGCCAGCTCGCCGTACCCCCACCCCTCGCACGCGATGGTGCCGAAACCGAGGTGGAGACAGACATGGTCAGCAATGGCCATCGGCCGCGGCGGCCACGGGTGTCCGTGCGTACCGACGGTCACGTCGCAGTTCCTCCGATGAACCCCGTCGCGGATCTTTCCGAGCCAGGGGATTTTGATGAGGAGATGCTTGATGGCGACGTTGACGATAGGGATATGTACGCTGATGATGGCGATAGTCCACATGCGGATGGGAGTATGTCTCCTGGATTCGTTTCCCGTGGCGCTGGGTTTGGACTACCGCTACCTGCTAACTCCTCGGGCGTTAGGGACGATATGTCCGAGGGGGATGGGAGTCGGAGTGCAAGTGGCGAAGGTGGGATGGGTTCCGAAATCGTTGACCATAGGCTTGACGGGGAACCTATTATCAGCGGCAAGCGCAAACGGTGATATCCCTCGGGTTTTATTTCAAGGCTCCAACTTTCAAGATTTTTATGCATAACCCGACTCTCTCAGCCTATGAAGTCGTCGCTACACCTTCACCCCACCGCACACCGTGCACGGTGTCACTGTTCATGCACAACCCTGCGATGCCCCCGCGATGCATCTCTTGTTTATTCTCTCCTTCTCACTCGCTCCTCTGCAAACCTACATATTTGTTTTTCTTTTGTGTTTTGTGTGTATAATGCGTTGTTGGCGTGTATCTGGATGTACATGAATTCCTCCCTTCCCGTCCTTTCCCCCAGTCGACACTCATTTATAGTTCAGTCCCCCCATTATTTCCAGGCTGTTGTTATCTGTACATCTTCCCCGTCCAACTCAAGTGGCACACTCCCTCTTGACTTTTATAAACTCATTCCTTTGTTGTTTTTTCTCGTTTTGAATTATCTTACCATACAAAGCGCGACGATGTAATGAGCATGCAGGTCTCCTAAGTATCAATTATAACCGGTTGTTCGATGATGTACAGCCGACGTCTGCCCTTCTGATACTACGCTATACAGTGTACTACCACTCCTTGACACACCACCACTCCTTGACACGGCCATAATATCTTCTTCAGTTCACCATTTTTTCGCTCATAAAATTCATGAGACATTCTACATACTATGTACATGGTGCCAATGAAATTTAGATACAATCCGTGGAGTTGTTGTGTGCGTAGGCATTGATTATCGCGAAATCTGCACCCAAAATAACAACAAGTCATCATATTTTGGGCTATTCTCACTTTCTGATGGGAATTTTGCCACAGAAACCGAGCAAGGTCTTAGAGGGCAACCCTACCTGTAGTCGCCCATGCCATATCCCAAGGAAATTGGAGAGTGTCTACCAAAAGTGAGGGCAGAGTGCAAGGTGCTCCAGTAGCGTGACAAGACCCACAGACAGGGGCGTGGGAACTTGAGATCATGCTAGCAGAATGTGCCCCCCCCACCCCCCCGTAACGTGTCGCAGGGATCAGAGTTGTTGGGAATGCTTGAGAGGGCACGTTGCATCGTCTATCTTGAGCTATGCAGCTGCTGAGAGGGCCGCGCAGTGTATGGAACACTGTGTCACTGCTGGCGGTGGTAGGTTTGGTGTGGTGTCACGCTGGTCACACGGTGTGTCAAGGAATAGTTTCGAGTGACCCCCTGTTGTGTGGCTTCACTAAGGTGCAGAATATTCTTGTTCGTATTTTATTCAATTTACAGTACACAGTGAGAAATTATACTACCTCCTCCGTATTTCCTGCTTTTTACTTTCCTCTAAAATGTGTTGTGTCGTTGAGAAACGACCATGTTTGATCACGTGTGTCAAGGAGTGGTGGTACACTGTATAGCATAGATTCTCCGAGCAGCTGCGCTCTAAGGCTGCTTAGTCAGTGTCATTAGATTCAAACAAGGACAGACTGGGGATGAGCTAATGTAATCCTTCAGAATCCCAGCCGTCTGCATGTAAAGTCGATGTGAAGTACACATTAAGCTTGTGGTTGATGTCCGTACTACAAGTTTCGGCGATTACATTCATATACAGATAGCAGAAATCAGGTTTAAATTTACCTAAGACAGCTAATCCTCTGACAATGCCTTCTGGAAACAACCAACCCAAACGTCCATCGCTCTAATCTTCTCGCCGTTCAAATTAGACTTGCTCGCAATCACTGCGTCTCTCAGAGCCTCGACAACCGCTTGTTCCCTCTCGTTCTGTACTGTCTTCGCGATGCTATCACCGAAGCCCTTCGACACGACTTCCCCTACCTCCCAATGTCCATCCAGCATTCCAATTGGGGACTCGATAACACTTTCTGATGTCATTTCCAAGCCAGCTTCTTTGGCTATCTGTACGATCCCTTGGGGACTCAGCACAGTACGGATATTCGACACTGTGACCAGCTTTCGACACTCGAGCGAAGCTTGCGTGAGCGCAGCCAATAAATGAGGTACAGCAGCTGCTTTGGTGGCCGTAAGCGACCACTCTGCGAGGCATATCCGCCTGGTCCGCGTTGAAAGGGCGCGGAAGGTATCGAGGAGTGACGAGGGGGAGGAAAAGTACCAAATACAGTGCGCGAGAATTGCGACGTCGTGGATCGTTGCTTTGTCTTCTTCGAGATGTTCCTGTGCGGTTTGGCGGAGGAACGTGAGGCGGGTTCGGAGGGGGGAGCCTTCCCGAATTAGGTGTCCCTGAGCTTGTGCGAGCGTGTAGGGGCTTCCTGTCCGAGGGACGATGTATCAATTTCTATCAGCGACTGCCCAACCGTGACTTCACAGTTTTGCTCTCCTCACCATATTCTGGCTCAGCAGGATCGATGGCAACGACCTTCCCACTCTCCCCAACTGCAGCAGCTAGAACAGCCGTACAGTCTCCCTGACCACACCCGATCTCGAGGACCTGATCTCCTTCTTTGATCTGCCACGCATTGACAAGGTTCACGCGGTGCTCAGTTTGCCCGAGTTGGATGTGGAAGTGGTCCGGATCGTGTAGTGATAAGGAGGCGATAAAAGATGGGTCGAGGGCTTGGTGCATTTTATCGATGTTTGTTCGGAAAGAGCTACTGAGAGCGCTTGAGCTATGTATCGCGTTAGTTATCTATATCTACTGGTATTACGGGAGCTGACGAGCTCCGAGTCTCGTTGACTCCACTGAGGTGATGATCACTATCGTATAGAAAGCCAGACAACCGTGCTCGAAAGAAGCATGGACTATGGCCGAAGTCTTACTATTTTGGCGAATAAACTTCGGGGGGGGGGGACTTCCATCATTCCTTGGTCGAAGATTGTTGGACGGATGGTAGATAATCAACATCTCAAACGCCTTGTGCGAAGCCTTTCCTCCGGGTACTCCCAGTGCGGTTGTTCTGGGTATGTCCGGGGTAGGTAAACAAAGTATCACTTCGTCCCACAAGGGTTCTGCCACTGGCAGTGAGGCTCTCACCAGCCTGAGGTGGATGCTTGGTGCAACACTCATCCTAGCACCCTTACAGGATTTTATCTCTATGGCCACAGTGCAACTACATGACATTCCGAGACACTATAAACCTAAAGCACGCTGGCCATTGCATTTTTCATGGAGGCAGCAAAAATGTTGTGGCAAGATCTGGCAAAATCCGAGTCAGAAGTGGTGGTGGAGCCAAGCCGAAGCACGCAGACACGTCGGAGGCTCCTGAGATGGGCCGGTGACTCTATCTAAGCAGAAAGTTCTGTGTAATGTACTCGCACTAGCTTTCGTTTGACTCGGACGACTTTAGGTGCCAAGTGGTGTGACAATACTGTTTGTTACTGAGCGTGACATTTCGTGACTGACCAAGAATGAGGGTGGCCGCCGCGCCAGTTCCTGGTAAGCAATAAGTAGCGGTGTAGAAATGTGTCCCTAGCCTGCGTAGACTTCAAAAAAAATATCTAGCTGTGCTCCTGCAAGAAAACTAATTTTCTGGTGCTTGAACTGAATTTTCTGAGCGTGATTTACGTCGTAAGAATTAAAACAACGTCAAAAAGGTCTAAAAAGCAATAAATATTGAGACCCGTAGGTCTACCACTCCGGGAAAGCGTGTCATAATCATCATTCCGTTGTTGAATTCACGAAGCTCATTCTCATGCCTCTTCGCGGCTACACGTCAATCGCTGTACCTCCGCAGATTTCCCCAAGGCGTTAACCAATCTATGCTACTGAAAGCGGAAGATCACAGAGGACAAAGGCTGAGGACAAAGGCTGAGTGTACTCGGCGAGCGTGCGCCTCCACGCTCTGAAAATGCCACTCGAGCTCCAGTGTCGAGCTCGAGATATCTCACGTATATATTCGGCTGTTGCTTCTTGTTCCTCGCGCGGTGCTTATTATCCTCGGAGCCTTTCATACACCAGAGCCGATTATCATGCTGCGTAAGCTCTTGTGACACACGACTTTGATACTCAGCGCAAACAATTCAAACAGAGGTCGTCACCGCTGTCGCGTTGGACTATTGAGACATGTTTTGGCGCTATGCTTGCATACTTCAGGGATGCACAGGCAGGACTGCGTGCTGGCCCTGGAAGATAATTTTGGCCCAAAGTTCAGAACATATCAGCGAAAAGTTTCTGGAACAACCCTGTGACATGCACAACTGGCGCCCACAATGACCCTCCTCTCCAATGGTGTGTCGCTTATTTCATTAAAATCGCTGAGACGTCCTATTCGTTTTGGGACGTTTAAATCTAAAAGGGTTAGGCCTCGGCTCCCAAATATACGTTTTAAAACATTGTATACAGGGTTAAGCTCAGGTCTGGACCGTTAGCGACAAGCATATATGCAGTGACGATTTAGGTCAGCCTCTTTGACTCCCCCGACTCCCCTGTGCTTGCTCTGTCTAAGGAGTGATCTCCAGCTTTCCTCCCGCGAGCTGGAACTTCTACCATACTCTCAACGAACCGTAGTCCTTCGTTTCTTTCGCATTATTTTCTGTTCCTAAGGTGCCGCGATCAAGGCCAATGTCCTCGCAGAGCATGGCAGAACCCGATGCAGCGGTGACACGCAAGCTCGCCATATCTGCCTGTGAGTATTCAGAATTTCAAGTTGGTTGGTGACGCGTTACTTATTCGATAACGGAATAGGCCTCTCATTGATGGTTATGTTGGTTGACTACGGGTGGTTGCTGCGTGATGAATTGAAGATTATCTGGCCGTGAGTCTATCCTTTCCACAGATTGAATCCACTGACGCAGGGCTACTTCAGCAAGCTTTGGTCTTCTCGATACGCCAAAGTGTACGTCTTTTCGAGGTATTTAGGGACGGCTAGTCAGATGTGAGTTTTGGTGGATGACGCTTTGACGCTGCTCAAATACGACTCCTAGTTTCAACGTATTTTTCAGTCTACGCATGTTAGCCGGGGTTTCAGCTGCGCCTTCGACATGCAAGATGTGGTACAACTATCAAGCCATCGTGGTCCAAGTCCTCCTCGCCACAGTTGAAGGCACCTTAATGCATCGCAGTAAGTCTAAGTTGGCAGCTTTTACAGGGAAATACGCTTACCGAAGACGCAGTATATGCCCTGTTCCTCGGCAACAAATGGATACTCTCCTTTTTAATCCTCTTCGGAATCGGCCAAATCGCGTCGATGGCGGTCAGTGCGCGCGTAGCCCTGCCGTCAATCAGATACACGGAAACGTGCCTTGTTGTCGCAACGCATCCTGGATCCATTTATTTTGGGTGAGAACATTTTATCATGAGGGGTTTCAGCCGAACTAAGGTCGCAGAGCCACGACAATGGCCACGAACATGCTGATTTTCTTCATGACCTTTTGGAAGTACTTTAGCCTCCCAACTGAGTGGACTCATGGCGATATCGGACGCGTGGTGTTCCGGGATTCAGCTCTTTCTATGATAGCCGTCTCGCGTGAGTTTCTGTGCTTATCTCCGTGGTTTTCGCCAAACTAAGGTTGTCAGTCCTGATGCTATTCCTTACGCTTTGCACTCTTGGGGTTATAAAGACAAGTATGAGCGGTAATGTCACTTACTAGCAAGTGCTTCTCCCTCAGCTATGTGATTTCCGGGACTCACCCTGTTTCTCCTCTAGCTGGCTAGTCTGTACGCTTTGGATATCCGTAAGTCTAGACCCCTAGCCTGCAGGACCACGGATACGAATTCAAAGAATACATCAGTCGGGCAGGATAATCATCAATCTTGCAAGACTGCCCGCCAGAGAGGAAGGTTTCACTTCCGAGATCGAACTAGGAGAGCCTTCAGTACCTCACAGTAGCCCTTCAGGTTTGGCGAATGCGCCGGGCACCGACACGTACCTCACCACTGCTTTGTCTGGTGATACCCACAGCCTCACGAGCAAGGGTAGCGAGTTTCGTACGTCGGTTAGTGGAAGTGCTTCGTCGGTCATCCACGGTGCAACGGGGCGCCCGTCGACGGATACTTGCCGGTCAACGGAGGGGTCATCATAATATATAGACCGTTTTGCTGAAAAAAGGGAATCGTCTTCTAAGGAAATGTACGCACGGGATTTAGGTATCGGCCGTGGTATTGTGTTGTAGGCTGTCGGCATCATGCAGCTAATATATAGTCGTTCCCACTATATTTGTTGGGTGTTAGTGCTGCCTTTAGTGCAGAACACGTTGCAGAAGTAGCATCTCCACGGCTGGGGCGAACTTGTGTAGCGAAACTCTGAAATTCTGTGGTGAGTTTCTTGTAGGATGCTCCGGAGAGACAAGTCTGACGATCTACGCGCGAGTGACGATGTCAGCGAGCGTGCGGACGTGCGAGGCGCACTGCACTGGCAGGCTGCAACGCGCGCGCATACACTATATATGTACCTTCTACTCTGCGCGGAGTCCCAACCTTTTTGAGACTTCTAAACCAACATGGTTGAAGAGCTTCCCGATGCCGAGGGACCGCGAAATCACGCAGGAAGCTGACCCCTGTTGGTACTTATGTATGCGTCGCAACTTCGAAGCTGAATCCGATCGATCCTGTAACACTTACTTAAGCAGAAGAGGCCGTTCATACATTTTCCAAACGTGCAGGTGCCGATCAACCGCGGTCAGTTGTTCGTGTTAGTCTGGGTTTGGACTCAGCAGTTATACTTGAAGTCGGTCGCGGCCTTCGACAAAATCGAAGATCGAGCCGGATGTTCCTCACGAAGTGCGTGACGATGCGCCCAAGGTATTTCGGACTTTTTAAACCATCGGCAGACGTTAACTATGTTGTGAGTGCAGCACTCCCCAGGTGCTCGTTTCAGTTATTTCTGGAAGGTGGCGTGGTGCGCATCCCCACAGCAGACCGTCGGTGAAAGTTCGCTCTTGTGACCCAGACAATGCTCCCCCAGGGCTTTCTGGTGAGCTACTTTGATGCTATCCTCCATGCGCCAAAGAAAACGCCCGCGGGTGGCGCGTGATCTGGTGTTTAATTGAACCATCCGAAGGCGGTGTGTAATGCGCCTTTACTGTACCTATGGAAGGCCGGACAACCGTGCTAGAAAGAAGCATGGACTCCGAGCACTCCTTGGTCGAAGATTCTTGGGTGGATGGTAAATAATGCGAATTCAAAACGGCGGATCTTCAGATCTAGAGGCGCCCTTCAGTGAGTACGAGGCTTTCAGGCCACATTACAGCTACGTTAGTAATCCGTCCGTTTTTCATTGAGCTAGCAAAGATATCGTGACAAAAGGAAAAGCCACACAAGTGGGCACAGACACGTCAGAGGCTCCTGAGCGCTGAGCCGGGGGTCAATAGTAGCTGACCTAATACGCAATATATGACAGTCGATATATCTGAGTATCTGTATCAAGGACCGTTCTGACGTTTTAGACGTTGATTATCTACCATACGCCCAAGAATCTTCGACCAAGGAGTGGCGGAAGTTCCCTCGAAGCCTGTTCCCAAGAGAGTAAGACTTTTGCCATAGTCCATGCTTCTTTCGAGCACGGTTGTCCGGTTTTCTATACTATCGCACGGGCGAAGGTTTTGATCCAATCAATGCCCTATGGACATCCCCGTTTGTCTGAGTGAGCTCAAGTACTAAGTTACGTTCCACGGATGAAGCTCAGGCTCCCGATTGCACGTCGAAGCATGCTAGCACCAAGTCAACCTCTAGATGTAAACCAACCATCTCTCTGTTTTCATTATAACATTCGTAAGTACAAAAGCACGCGCCAGATAACCGTATAACAACATATGTGGAAGCGGTTGAGTGTGTCATGATAACCACGGGGTTTTCAAATGTAAGTGTGTGAGCTCCAAAAGCGGGGGCGAGGCGGAGGCAGTGGTATGCGAGGGCGTTTCAGGGGATCTGATTTATTCCTTCTCCACTGAGTCGCCGAAAGCGCCCTTACCGAGATTGTTAAGCTTGTCTTCTTCCGCGTCGAGTTTACGGACGGAGAGCCAGAACAAGCAGCCTGCAATGCCTGCGAGGATGGCAACGACGGCGTAGTTCCAGACGAGCAGAGGATCGATGGAGAGCGCTAACAAGGGGGAAAAGGGTAGAATGTAAGTAACCTACTTTACCCCTTGTGAGATGGGACACTGTCACTCACAAACAAAAGCCTCTCCGAGAGCAGAGGAGAGAGCGGTCATGAAGAGGAACATGGACATAACAAGCGACCGCATGTTCTTCGGGGCCTTGGTGAAAGCATACTCAAGACCCGTGATAGATGCAAAGATCTCAGAGAAGGCAATCAGGACGTAACTGATCATAAGTTTCTGATGTGAGCGGTATTCAAGCTAGACAACGCGCATAAAGACTTACGATCCAGTCTGGATCCAGACGTTCAAGGGTGAGGTAAGTGGGAGGCCTTGGTCATCCACGCAAGTTCCTGCGTGTTTTCCACAAGGATTTGTCTATTTTGACCATCATCAGGTCCTGCAGCAAAGGCGGCGAGAGAGAAGCTTACCTTGTAAACGTAATATTGTACAACTGTTGCCCAGATCATGGCAGCAGTGCCGGTGTAGAAACCCCACGAAATCCTCTTGAGAGCAGTGAATTTGAATCCATTCCTTGCCAATGCGGGGTAGATCTGCACGAGATCAAATCATTTAAATCGTAAAAAAAATGGGATCACTATGAGTAAACACGTACCACCAAATCGCAGATGGGGATGAAGATGACGAGGGCGAGGGGATCTAAATTGGACAAGACATCGTTGGGCAAGCCATGCGTGTTCATGGTGGCAGCCTGAGAGGTCAAGTTGCTGTTCAGCTGATTATAACAGAGCCCTACATTGCAACACCGTCAGTTTCCATACAGTCTCCAAAAAATAAACCGGACGGCTTACAGTAGATGGGAAACCACAAGAAGACGGAGCAAGCTTTGAAACCACGGCGAACTTCGTCGACCCAGACATCATCGAAGATCATCCATTTGGGCTTTTCCCCAACGACTCGGCTCGGCTTGGCGCTCTCCCAGAAGTCGTCAGCGGTGAACTGCCTGACCATCTTGACCGGGTTCCAGCTCCAGCGGCCCTTAGCAGCATATCGCCAGACACGGAGAGAAGTTGCGAGGACAGAACCGGTAGGTGGAGAAGTTCGGTATTTTCCGTAACCCAGCCATAAAACGATAGGGGAAAGGAAGAAGACGATGGTTGGGAGAGTAAACGAGAGCCAAAAACCGACATACTACACGTGATGAGATGCAAGTGATCAGGACATAAAGTTCGCCAAGTAAAAAGGAAGCTATTGCAATGTACCTTTTCGGCGTAGGTCATCCCAATCTGGCCAACGAGTGCGCCAATATTGACAAAGAGGTAAAAGTACTGGATTTGTGAAATAGGGTCGGTCTCATGTACGACAGTGAACAGACAATCATGGCACTCACCATGTAAATCCTGGACGTCGTCATACTGGGATCAACGATAACACGTTCTCCAGACTTGGTTGTAATCACAAAAAGCTTGGTCCGCCGGTACTGCTCGGCGATCAAAGGCGAGAGGTTGGCCTTGAAACCGCCAGTGCCAGTACCAGTGACGATCATCGACAAAACGAATAGTGCAACGGATCCTTGGCTACCAATGATCCCAGGAATGCCAGATATGATCATGAGAATGTGGCCAATCATGGTCACGAGAATACTCCAACAAACAGTCTTGTAGCGTCCCCAGTATGTATCAGCGATGTACGCGCCTCCGATGGGACAGACGTATGACCTTGAGAGAGCACGGAACACAGTCTAACCAACGTCTGGATAACATTGGATGGTGAAAAACTTACCAGAACTGATAAAAGGTCACTAGACCATTCGCCATTTGTTGGCCTCTGCCAAGGGCTCCGGACTGGCCGTTTGGTCCACCGGCGCCCGTACGGGAGCCCGGTGGAAGTGGCTGTTGGATGAAGTTTGTCTATGGATAATTGATAAGACTCAAATGCGGATCGAACCGAAGAAAGAAGCACTTACAAAGACGGCGCTGGAGCCTGTTGAGCGGTGGTGATGAGCACCTGGAGACGAAGCAGATGAATAATATTCGTACCATAGTACTGTGGGAGGGGAGGATCAGTCCTGCGAGTATAAGAGCCTTGAGCGACGACTTACAGAAAAGCGTTCGGCTAGCTCAACGACGGCGATCACTGTTGAAGAAGGGTCAGCAGCAAGGAAGTCATCATGACGACGAATGTCTCACTGTAGGAGGCCCAAGGTATAGAGTCGGACACCCGACGTAGCGTGGCCAGTTCCTCCTCGGTAGGGAACTCGAGTCCTTCATGGACGCTGTCAACATCATCATCCACAGCTTCAGTGACAACCATTCCGTCCTTCTTCTCAAACGACGCATCGTATGAAGGACGATGGCGGTCGACTTCTGCCAGTGCAGCAGGGATATCGCGATCGAGTTGCAACCCAGCCATGTTGGACGAAGTTGAGACGTCTCGCGAGGACACGGACTGGGGGGGAGGAAAACGTCGAAGGAGAATCCGGACGATGGAGCTCCATTTTAGGGTCCTTTTGGAGCTTTTAATGCGTTGATTGAGGGCGGCTTGGGTCACCGTCAAGATTCTCCTGGCTGGTGTTGGCACATGCTCTCTCTGATGGCGGCGCCTTTCCGTTTCTACACCGGTTGCCTAATTTGTTGATTGGATCGAGATAACTGTCAAGTCGCGCAAAGGGAATTTGACATGAAGGTGCCGAATCTGATTTTCTTGCCAAGTCTCCGCTGCTCTCAGTCATTTTCGTTGGAATCGCTGTGACCATGACCTCCTCATAGACGCCAAAAAAACACTGTCGAGGGATCCTGCAACAAGGAGACAGGTTAGCAATAGATCTAGCTTAGTTCGCCTTGTGCCTCTTCTGACCATGTGCATCGGCAGTTTTCTTCGTGCCAGGTAAGTTAGGCCGAGAAAGCGATCAAGCAAGCCGCTCCAGCATGCGTGACTCCATGCTCACCTTATCTGCTTCCTCATGACCTTCATTCCTGGTGCCTGATCTCGTCTGCCGCACATCAGGTGAAACGTCAAAGCTATTGGCAAACTCCACGCGCTTCATTTGTTGTCGTGAGCATGCCGCGGTCAGTAAGTAGTCCTTGGAGTTGCCTTGGAGGGTGACAACTTGATCATGACAAGTTTCGTGAGAGTATCCTTCCCGTCGCGAGCTCCATCCCCAAGCTGGCTCTCGGGAGTATGTAGTTGATTGCACGATCCCTCGTCTTCTCTGCAGATGAGCGGGAAAAACGACACTGCGATGCTACAGTCTCAAAAATATCTGAGCTTCTTGCGTAGATATATTTTTAGGAGACATGACAAGGTAATTTTCTCTGTCGATCTTACCACATTATCCCTGAGTTTACCGATCATTTCGTGGACTCGGGCGGCCGGTTGTACCATCACGCGCGCTCATGGTTGTCAGGCGCCCTTTTCCCAACTCGAGTTTGACCCTTGTATATCTAGGCGTTGTCATTTTCAAACACGCGCTCGGTATCAGATAGTGTTATCGTTGAGTCGCTAGCAATGCCGGCCTGCCACAGTCATCCCTATCATCCCCCACAAACACTTTCCATATCTTATCGCGGTAACCCATGTCTCGACACCACCCATTGCAGCGAGGCCAAATGAGCAACGAGCCTGGGTTATTTGAGATTAACTGATAAGTAAGTGGCTCCACCCACCTGTTGTCAGTTGTCAAACCCAGCCTACAGCGATCACATTAACGACTCCGTTATCGCCCAACGCTGGCCCCTTTGCAGTTGAATCAATAATGTCCTGGCACTTGCTTTTTCTTGATCTTCCGAATGAAGTGAGTTTCAAACATTAGTTACCTGCCTAAATCTTTCAAAAGTGACCACCTGGTGTGGGTAGCGATGATCAGGAATCCAATCCTTCCGCCGGCGGCATCGTCAGAAAGATGTCCTGGCCATGACAGCCGCCACGTCTGTGGCCCGCGACTGAAACCTAAGTATTTACCGACACACCAGGGGAATATAGCTTTTGGGAAGATGCAACTATAAATATAAAAAATATCCAACTCAGGGCGCTAGGGTATACTGATATGGAGGCAGACGTCAAGAACGAATTATCAGATTGGGAATAACAGATGGTGTCTGCGACTTGCTGATCTGTAGATAAGTAAGATGAGCCGAGGTGGCGCCCCATCAAGTGAGGGGTGTGGGGGCGGAACGGCTGGTGGATATTGGGACTCGGAGCCGACACAAGGCCATCCAAGAAATGCCCGAGTCTCAGATATCAGTATCACCAGGTATCACCACGACATGGTTGGATAGACCGGCGCCCGTGCAACTTGAAGGTACCGGAGAGGAGATGATGGAGCCCACAACATGAACTACCTACTCATCGCGAGGTACTAACTAAATCGTCACCAGTGCACAAGTTGACACCGACGTCTTGGTCCTCCCTGGGTCAAGTGGACCCAACACCTGAGAAGTAATGCCCGGGCCAAAACTGCCTCCGGAATGCTCATGATCATTGAAACTAAACCATTTCAAAACCTGCGTAGAGGAGTCGCCATGTGAGATCCAAGAAAAGGGAAGAGAGAACTCACAGCCGTCAGCCCTGGACATCATAAATGATCGAACGAGGCCAAGCCGCGCAAGCAATAGATAGTGCAACACCGCAAGAGGAAATCACAAGGCTAGTCCACTGAACCACGTACTTCAGTGGCAGCCTTCTCTGCTTCTGCCCGACCTCAAGACTCCCCAAGGCCGAGGTGTCGTCATTCTCTAAGATAAGGTCGATAACAAATCTATCATGCACATGGAGACCTATCCGTTTTCCAAGACAGAATCAGCCCACTGAGCCCAGCTCAACGTACCACAAAACCAAATCCTCTAATCGCAAAGCACTGCGGGCGACGAGACCCCTGGCTTCGTATCCACTAGGGGTTTTAAATGGGGATGAGGAAAGTAAGCGGGGCATGTATAATGTGGATAGCGGAACGAAGAGGGAAGGGGGTTGAAATGAAAAGTAAGATGTAGTACTATGAAAAGCGTCTGTTTGTTCTGTGTTTCCCGCAAGATCCACCAGAAAGCAAGCTACCCAAGCCCAAGAGATGAGAGGGCTACGTGGGTACCAGCGACGAGCGACAAGCAGCCACCGGAGGCTACATCCACGGCTACAGTGACCCGCGTAAAAAACCGCATATTCTGGACCAATGGAAATGTGGTTTTTGTTACTGCTTTCCATCCAACCTGGCCACTGCAGGCCAAGTCAAAGCCATAGCAACAGGAACATTGGCATTTGAAAGACGGACGGACGTTCGGGCTCGCAGTCGTCGGGAACATACGCAAAGCAGTGCCAGAAGTAAAACGAAGAAGCAATCCACTCTGACTTGAATTCGGACTCGAGTGGTATCGAAAATATGTACTTGTACTTAGTAGCTCCTGCCCTAACTCATCATGACGGGGGGTAAAGTGAAAGAAAAGTCTATGCATGGACCTTCTATGTGGTATATTAAACTCCCCATGCACTACCGCCAGAGTGACAGCTACTCCTATTTCTTCCCACTCGCTGTCTTTTTCCAATTAATCCAGCTTCCAGTATGGATCCGGAAAATATATGTAAAGGCATAGATAGCGAAGACCTGTATCCCAAGTCACCAAGTGTCAGAGCGATACCGTATACGAAAATGAACTTGCACTCACATTGAACACAATCGTTCCAAGCATGATTCCGGCGTCTCGCCAGTGAAGGTTGTACTTGATGTTGAAGGAGTTCAACATGTATTGATCGGTCGTTCGATACGGACAGTATTGGCATGCATCCGTCGCGTCGGGATTCATAAGGTATCCACCAACTGAATCAACAAACGACTCCAGATATGCGGCGCACGTCGAGTCGGATGTCGGGTTGAGCGTGACGAGCTCTTGTGATGCGCAGGTGATGTTCTGCCGACCGATCGCTGGTAGATGGGAGGTAAGCCGTGGGTAAGATGGTGAGGGAATAAATCGGGAACTTGCCTTGTCCCAATAGACCCTCTACCAAGTACGTGAAAGGCGACACTCGATACATCCATCTCCACCACCCCAATTGCGAGAAAGGCTGCAGGATGCCATCACTGTTATTCCAGGGTCAGTCACTGCCCGCACACCACTAGCAATGGAGCAACACGAAACGAAACTTACAAGATGAGCACAAACGTGAACATGACACTGAACAGCAGGGATGCAATGAGAGCATTGGGTGACATAGCAGCGAACAGTTGACCGATGGTCACATAGTAGACCGGGAAAATGACGCCGTACATCAAGTACGTGTAGCCCGCTCTACTGGTCTCATAACCGACGGTCCAATACCAGCAGACAAAGTACAGGGAGGATCCAAAGATGTTCCAGGGGAGCTCGGAGATAATTTGGGAGGTGACGAGGGCCGTCCAGCTGTACATCCGACTGGGGCGTTCGCGGATCTCGTATACGTCTCGGACGTCGATGAAAACGGTCTGCACCATCTGGCCCAAAGGGATGGAGCACATGATAGCCATGAAGATGGACTGATGAATGAAATGACATCGGCGTGATCGGCGTGAGTTTCGATACACTACCGCTAAATCGAGAGCACTCACGAAAAGCTTGTTCTGGGAACCCTGGACATCATCCTTGGTGTGGAAGAACGAGAAACCGATGAGGAGTCCTGCGACGACGTTCAACGCGATCTTCGCAAAGACAGACACCGGATCGCGCCAAATGTTGTGGAAACTCCTGCGAAGTAAGGTGACGAATTGATGCGCCCAAGAAGTCGTAAATTCGGAATGAACGTCGCTTTGATGAACAGGACGCTCTCGGCCTTCGGCGTGAATCTGTTCTATCTCTCTCTGGAGCTTCTGGGCTTCGGGAGAACGCCCCCAGACAGCAGCCCAATCGATGGACGTTGTCGCCGTCGCCCCGGCGCCGATCACATCCAGCATGTACTCCGCTCTTTTGCAGCATTGATCACCATCAAGGTCAGCGAACTACCCGAGATTCATAGTGATGTGTGGCACTCACGGGTTAGCGTCAGGATCACACCGTGGAGCTCCGTTCTTCTCGAAGTAGCTCAAAAGAGTTGACGCGCGGTCCCCAATTTCATCGAAGTAGACTGTTTGACCACCCTTGCGCAAGAGCAACAACCTATCGAACAGCTGGAACAATTCGGCAGAAGGCTGGTGTATCCTGTGCACCGCATGTCAGATGCCATGCTGCAAACCCAACCTTGGTAGAGCTCCTATGAACTTACGTGCAAAGGATGGCCTGTCCACTCGCAGCGAGATCGCGGAGGAAAGTCATTACGGCCCATGCCGACTGTGAATCCAGCCCGGAAGTAGGTTCGTCGAGGAACAGCAGCAACTTCGGCTTTGAACATCGACATGAGCGCGGGTCGAATCACAACAAAGAAGGAATACGGTGACGTACCTTCGCAGCAAGCTCGACTCCGATCGTGACCCGTTTCCGCTGCTCGACACCCAATGATCCAACGATGGCGTCTGCGTAAGCTTCCAGTCCACACATCTCCAGGCATTTCTCGACACTTATTTGCACCCAAGTATTAGTAGATTGTTCTGCTAATGCGTCTGAGCAAGGACGTACTAAGCCTCTTTCTCGGCCACGGGGACGGATTGAGGTTGCCGGAGATTGGCCGAAAACAGGAGAGCCTCGCGAACCGACGCTCGTCCAAGATGCGTGTCCATTTGTTGGCAATATCCACTGCATCAGTGAAATCAGGAATTCTGCGTTCTGCGAAAGCGCATGTTCACTTACGTCTGAGCCTGGAAATCCGCAGGAAGCGGCTGTCCGTTCACAAAGCGATCTCCACGAACAACACCTGTCGAAGTCCTGTCCGCAAGCACGTTCAACAGCGTCGTCTATAGCCGAGACACCAGGTGCAATCAGCTCAGCGGCCCCTCCAAAGCGCAACATCATATCGAAAGCTTACCTTCCCGGCGCCTGATTCCCCCATCAACGCCGTCAACTTCCCCGGTGCTACGAACCCGGATATGTCGTCCAGCAACTGCCGCGACTCCCCACCAGATATCGGTACGGTATAGTAGACATGTTGCCAGGAAAACACGTCGGTCATGCTTGGTACGGTCCCTGCCAATCCGAGTTTCTCGCTCTTCTCCGAGGGGAGGCCAGCCTGGTCAGGAGATCCAGCCCTTGCAGCAGGCGTAGGGGAGGCAGCGGACGCGGAATGGGTCCGATCACCAGCCTTCTCCTCGTCGTTGGCCGCCGCCTCATCCTCAACGGTGACATTGGATCCACGCTTGAAAAGCATCACCGAGGTCTCGAATGCAGCCGAGGTATTGATCTCCGTCGCGACCAGATAGATAACGAGGAATCCGAGCCCGAATGCACACACGATCCCGTAATTCTGTGCACGTTGCCAATATGTCATCCTCAGCCTCACCAAACAACGTGAAAGAGCACAGAGCACAGAGCGCACGTACCTTCCAAAGATTCCCGTACGCATATCCAAACGAGAGCTCCAAAAACGTACTTCCGCTCACGTACGCTTCCCCGGGTACAGAACCTACTGTGGTGCACACTTGGTTGGCGACCGACACGTTCTCATAGCCTGGTCCTTGTGGAATGAGCGACGAACACAACCCGTTGATCGTATGGAATTCGTTCAACATCAGCGCTTCAAATCCGTACCGGATGGGCTATGTATCATGCAACAAACCGTCAGCGGTGAACAAGGGAATAACGAGGGAAGCGACATGCATTGATATAGGACAGCCATTTCAACCCTCCGATCATGCTCGGAATCGGGATCGTGTAACCAGCATAGAGAATCGCCACGACGATGATGATTCCAGCAAGGGACTGAGCAGCGATCTGCGACCTCAGCGATGCGGCGATCGCCCGGAAGAGCGTCTTCATGCACAACGTCACCGTGAAAACGAACAGCAGGAATATGCTAAACCCTGCATCAGCAAGCGAAATATTAACTTGAGAGTATCCGCGAAGACAACTCACAAAAACTGTGTAGCCGTCTTCTGTAAACCAACGAGGAAGTAGATCACGATAGAGAACAAAGCCTGGATGATGAACGTGATGGGGACGTCGACTAACGCATACGACAGGCTCTCGATGAAAGGGTGGTACATGGCTGCTTTTTGCTGCCGCAGCACAATCCGACGCTGCGCAAACAGACCAGGTATCTCTGCCATTGCGGATACCGCCCCAAAAAACAGTGCGCTATTGGACCTCATCAGATTCAAGTCGTCAGGAGAAAGACAGTGTTCCGTACAAGAAGATGATACCCCCTCGAGAGAAGAACGCCGAAGTCGCTTCTTCCAGCCGGAAGAACGTAGTGCCCATGACAATGGCTTGGAAAAGTTGCGCACTACGCCGGAATACCACAAAGGATCAGAAACGAATCGGGAATCGGGCTTCAAACGCGTCCTGTGCTTACCACATGTCGATGATGATCACTGCAACGCTACCCTTCATGATCTGTACTCTCCGTAGCATCGCCGCACGGACCTGCATCGGAATAGAGATGATGTATGGACTAGCAGCAGATGCATGTCGAGAGTGTTCCAGCAGAGCGCTGGTCCTATATTCCGATCTCAGAGCTTCGTTTCCGACACGTTTGGCGCAGAACTCCTTGACAGATGCACGGTTTAGCTCTCCGTGCTTCGATGATAGGAAATAAGCGGCCATTTCCGACGCAGTCCGAGGAACAGATGATTCATAGCCAGGGATCACCTCGCGGCCGTTCGCGTCCGTCACTGGTGAAAGACGCCGTCAGAAACCGCTGAACCGACAGTAACAGCAAGGAGAAGGAAAGACGAACCGGATACGAGAAAGTCTGGGGTGGTCTGTCGGTTGTAAGGCTGGTAACCCATCTCAACGAAGTACTGCTTTGCTTCCGCCGCGGGTCCGAAATAAACCATCTTGCCCTCCGAGATCACGCACACTTTATCGAACAGATTGTATAACGGCTCGCCAGCCTGGTAGAGCGACACGATCGTTGCAGCACGGGTAGTATCAGTAGTGACCCGTAGAGCACGAAGGAACTCCACCGCCGTGGACGAATCCAGCCCGCGAGTCGAGCTGTCGTAGAGTGAGAGGATGAGAACTGGCAACGAGGTCAGGCAAGGTCAAACATACTTGTCCCAGCTTCCGATCTTGCCTCTCAACGCCAGTGCTTCTGCCAGCGATAGTCGCTTCTTCTCCCCACCGGAAACGCCCCGAAGCATTGCATCACCCACGATGGTATTCCTGGCGTGCTCCAGACCAAAGATGGAGAGAAGCGCATTAACTTGTTCGTCCACAAACTCTCGTCTGGACTGATTTCCCGGGCGACACTGCGGAGCCCGAGTCTTTGAGGCAAAGGAAAGTGTTTCTAGAAGGGTCAGCGTAGGGAAATGGATGTCATCTTCTTGACAGTACGTCACGTCTCCTCTGTAAAGCTGTCCGATTTCTTTCGGCGTGAACGAATCGTAATGGAGTTGGCCTTCGACGGATCTATATTCGGCGTGCTGGTTCGCCAGAGTCTTAAGAAACGTGCTACAGCCAGACCCGGGACGCCCCAACACGACTACCGCGGACAATGAGGAGATAGAACATAGCAGGAACATGGCAAGGTACGACGACTTACGGAGCATTTCACCAGGCAAGACCGCGCCTTCGAAGCCTGAAAGGATGTCACGCAGTGGGGGATTTCTGATTGAAACGAGAGACTTCCATATAACGAGCGGATTAAGGACGGATGTAATTGTTTGCTGGAAGGAAGAGCGAGCGCCGACGCCGACTACTCGCAAATTTTGGAAAGCCACCCCGAGCTGGCGAGACACGGTGTTCTCGTCGCTGTGACCCGCCAGGTGGTCAGCATACAATTAGCCATAGCGATGTAGGACGACATTACCGCCTGAGGACATGCTTCAAGACCTGTTCCGAGTCAGAGTCGACCTTCTCACCGGAGGTCACAGTGCTGGTCATCGTTGACTTGTGGTTTTCTGCCAATGTAGAGAACAATCAGAGAACCAACACAACGGGGCTTAACCCAAACATTCATGTTTGGAGTATTAAACTGCGCCGTGCCACTATTCGGTTCTGGAATGGCCACCGCATTACGGTCATGAGGCAACCGTGACTTCGCCGCCAATCAGCTTCGCCGTGATGCGGGCCACACAATGGCCACAAGCCGCATCTGGTGCGAAACGCCAGAATTACCAAGACCTTGGTGAAGGGTTTGCGAAGTTTGATTAGTGGAGAATAGGTACCTGTGCCCCAAAGTGGCAGCTGCCCCAAGCTACTAAACCAATCTCGTTACTCGTCGAGCGCTTAGGGGTGTAGATGCAGAGTCAAGAACCATGGACTTCTGAACGGCGATTCTACTAATACTTGACAGACTTCTCAGTCGACGAAGTGATCTGAACTTGAATGCAATCCGGAGTTCGCACCTTTACACGAGTACTAGTACTCATCCGTCCATCCTCGCAAACGGGACCTGGGAGATGACAGGGCGATGTTACTAACGGCTTGACATCCATCTCGCCTTTGAAACCCCCAACATTCATTTGTGATGTTGAGTTGCAAGACATTCGCCCCAAGATTGTACGTCACTGCTGAGCCTGTCAGCGCTCGCGTGTAAGCATACTGCTTACCTAGATTCCTGTAACTAGTATATATACTACCTGCGATACTGAATATAAAGTATTCAGTATTACTGCCTTTTGGTGTAATGGCTTAAGCGGACGGTGGTCTCAGTCCTCTTACATCGCGCTCCGCTCCGGGCGGCTCAGGTTCCCTCATGAGGCTCAGTTTGCTCCCGGGCCACTGGCGGTTTGTTGGACCCGAACAAGCAATGATCCTGATTACTGCCTCAACTATTCGGTTTCAATGGGCTTCTCACTTTATCTATATAATAGGCGATGGTGAACATTGCTCTATCATGATCTTCCAGCATGTCTCTCCTCCGCCTGCCGTTCATTCTCTCTGCTGCCCTTGGCATGCAGGTCGCCGTGACAGCTCCGCACACCGCGGCTCCCGATGAACGGGTGAAGTCATCCACTTTCCGCGAGGCGTTCCTCGCTCGCACAGCGATCATGTCCCCATTATTCACTGTGGTATGAACCGCTACAAGTTTACCTCCTCACATATCTCACACATGCACTACAGGCTCTCATCTGGTCCGTGGCACTCCTAGAAATATCTGCCATCCTCTCTCCATACCTCCCCTATAACTTCCCATCATTGCCCGCGTCAACGAACTGTCCTCCTGTGTTCATCGCCGGCAGCCTCCTCGTCACAAGTGCAGGTCTTTTGCGCTGGCAATGTTACCGCACCCTCGGTCGTTTCTTCACCTTTGAACTCTCCGTTAAAAAGGACCATAGACTCGTCACCCAGGGGCCGTATTCCGTTGTCCGGCACCCAAGCTACTCTGGCACACTCTTGCTCACGACTGGGATGTTGCTCGTGAATGCCCATCCCGAGTCGTGGTTGAGGACGTCAGGTGTCTTGGATTTTACTCCGCTTAAAATATTTCTCCTGGGTTGGGCAAGTGTGATGGTCGCCATCACCACCAGTCTATTCGCTAGATCCGCTCACGAGGACGAACTGATGAGAAAGGAGTTTGGGGCAGAGTGGGATCGGTGGGCGAGTACAGTGAGGTACCGGATCATACCTGGCATCTACTGACGCAAGCAGTTGCTACCAGTCATGGCTACCTGTGACTGATCTTGATGGGTTTTTGGGTGCTACTGGAAAAGCAGGAAGACATGATCATGTTTCTCTTTACGACAATTTCACTATATTTTACCGTACCTCAGACGTCAACTTGAGTACGGAAGTATCGGTAGACTGACGTCACGATCGGTGATCATGAGTTGCAGCACGCATCAGTACATTTTCATCGAAGTCGAATGGGAAATAGTTGGTAGCAGTGACTTGCGGGAGACGTTGCAGTCACATGGGGTCAAATCGACAATCAATTGAAGGGAACTGGTACCGACTACGGGGAGAGATTGCCACCGTAAGCGAGGTCAAAGGCAATGGATATGTCGCGAGCATGCAAAAGGTAGGAAGGAGTTGAATCCCGACGAATTCATTACACTTGAGTTGAGCTTTGGAAATCTTCATAAGTACATCGTCCACACTGCCCAACCCACAATAACCAGCGACCCCCAAAATTCCTAGTCATCCATTCTGACCAAATTCTCCTTTTCCGCCGACCTCGGTATGATTCTACACGGGAAGGGAACAGGGCGGCTGTTATCCAAATGCGGGCGATCAGAAAGAGGGAGGGAAATGGCATGGGACAGCAAATACGCACACGACCTGCCCAGGCGTCATTGCAGGAGTAATTTCAATGTCATTGCCTTTCTCATCCTTCGCCTTGCGAACGTTAAAAGCAGCAAGGATGGAGACAATGGCGGCCCACAACGATGCTTCTGCAACATGACGACCGGGACAGATTCGGCGCCCAAAACCGAAATCAACGTGCATGTCGTCGTCATTCAGCTTGCCCTCCGGCGTCAAGAAGCGAGAGGGGTTAAATGTATGTGGGTCAGGATATTTGGACTCGTCGTGTGCAATAGCCCTACGTCAATCATCAGTAATGGGAATATCAAGGTCGACTCCGTGAACGTGCCATATGTTGACCATGACAATGGTGTCTTGTAGCGGATTACCATCAGAAATTGACACCCAAAGAAGTCACGGTGAGCATACTTTTAGGAATGAAAACACCGTCGTAGACGTCGTCCTCGGTGGTAGTATGGGGGGCCCCTGGTCAACCATGAACATCATTTGAAAATATATCCCAGAGGGAATACTACGGACCAAACGGAGATGCTTGTTGCCACCTCAGCGTTTCCCGCAGGACCGCCTCGATGTACGGGAGCGAAGGCCTGTCGTCAAAATCGGGAAGCCTTCCTGTGCCAATAACAGAGTCGATTTCGGCCTGAGCCTGTTCTTGGACGGAGGGGTGCATTGCTATGGCCATTAGAAACACCATCACATGCGAAGAGGTCTGAACAATGGTGGCAGTTCAGTCAGAGCCCGATGGTTGATAGGGTACGCACTGACCGTCTCGATACCAGCTGATAAATTTCAGCGTAAAGCGACGTTGCTTGAAAGATAGTTCCCCGGTTATACACTGTAAGCTCACCTGAGAGCCCACTAGCGGCGACTTCCTTGATAGTCTCTTCGCTGGCAAGCGGGCCGGTACCCTCATCGTTCTGAGCAAGAAACTCAGAAACAAGCGATACTTGCGCCGTTCCGTCACCCTACAGCTCGACCATGCTTAGTTTAAAATGGATTATCTGTAGAATATGCACGGCTGACCATTGACTTCTTCACAAAGTCGAAGGGAGCGTCCAGCATTTTTCGTGAGAGCCCCCGAGAAACTGAGGCCTCGCGATAAAAACCGAGTCCGGGCAACCAAGTTGGAAGGGACTCCACTATTCCCCACTACATAAATGTCCAGGATACAACAAAATAATCCGGAAGGCTTACAGAAGGTGAACGTGCTGAAAATTATGACGTTCAAGATTGCCGTGCTTTTGACAAAGATAGCGATGGCGCGATTGACGATATTGAGAAGCGGATCATCGTGCGGAGCGGTGGTATAGCCGTATGTAATCGCCATGATGGTAGAGGCAGTGAATCTGTCGGATAGAATGGATAAATCTATTCAGTATCTGAATCCGCATGACAATGCAGACTACCGACGTAGCAAAATGCTCAACATGGTCCTCTGGGCTGTTCAGGAGATTCAGCAGCAACGTGCGAGCCTTCTGCAGCTGGAATGGACGCCATTGGATCGCGACATCTGGACGGAAGCCGCGCTGGTAAAATCGTCGGTGCTGCCTCCATTTGTCGTTGTAAGGCAGCAACGCTGTCGTAAAGCCCCATCCGTATCTAGAAGATACCGTGAACATGATCATGGTGAGCCCCAAAGTCCGGCAAACTTACAATTCGAAAGTTGGTGATTCAGGGCGGCTAGAATACTTGGATGCACGTTTCTCGAGTAATTCTCGCGCAATAATTTCTGAATGTATGATTAGCATGGGTTGGGCGACGTCCAAATACACAAGAGGTCCTGGAAGAAAAGACGTTATCCTTCATGCTCTGACTTACATTGACTGAGGATCGAAGCCGGCCACTCACCATATCGTTTTCGCCACTCGACGAACAAGAGCCATGGCGCCGAGGAGTCTACTGTGGCTAGGCCCTTCACAGCGTGAAGAAAACCAGGACCAGGAGGGTAAGGCAAGCCATGTGCTCGTTTCTTGCGGTAACTGTTGAGTAGAACACCAATCGCACCCAATAGGGGCAAGAACCACAGAATTTGGCTACGCGCAGAGTCCATGACCGTGCTCTCTGAAGCTCTCGCAAACCACACCATTTAATGCTCGAAGGCTGGCCTCCGATTTAGAGCGTGAACCTTGCAAGGGGACCCGAACACAACCTGAACACACAGCTTGATAGCATCACAATCACGTACCCTCATGACAGTTCATGTCCCTTTGAAGGCTTGGAGTCCTGTGATATCATGGTTCAACTACTGCTTCTGGTTCATGATGCCAGCCTAAGTCCTACAACCAACTTGATCCCCGTGTCCGAAAAACTCCGTTGAGCGGTTGTTGCAGTGTCTCCGATGATGAAGATGCCAGCGCAGCGAATTTCAAAGGTGCCGGTATACTTGGATCGCCTGCAGCTGTGTGTGTGATTTGACTGCGCAGCAACAAACCGGCAAACTTGCAAACCGACAGGCCGCCACCGCAGTGGTCTCAAAGAGTCTCAAAGCAACGCAAACCAATATTGAAACTCGGCTAGGCAGTGCTCTCCTCCACATCTACATTGAAATTGCAACAATCTACATACACTGGAAATTTCGAACGTACTGGGATTGATTCGGTTGGACTTTTCAGTCGAACTGAGCTCCATGTCGTGATTGCCTATAGTGGAGAAGTAACGATTATCTTACTTCTGACTCTTTGATCTGCCTAAGACGGCTACGATTTCTAGATGCTAGTGATTGCCACCAAATCACCACCTTGCAATTACCCCCTGCCGAGGGCAGGGCTTCGGGTCAGGTTTCTCTTGGTACGGAGGATGTCATTTCCTTGGCTGGCGTGAAGGCCACCCACTGCAGGAGAAAATTTGCGAGCATAGTAGTGAGGGTGGTTTTGAGAGAGCAAAGATCGCGGCGGCCACGAGCTTGTGACGTTCGGGCAGTGTTCGGGCGGTACTTCAAGGGCATGGCTTGCTGGCTAACGAAACCAGGAGCATATCTGATCCGAAGTCTCGGCCAGATGTGTCGAAGGTGGAGCACACTTTGCATTGAAAACCACATCGATCTATATTGAATTCTTGTTTTTCGGGAAAAGCCTGACAGAAAAACTCTGTTCAAGAAAGCCTCCGAACAGCAACATGACCGACGGGTTTGCGGATGCCGTGGATTTCAACGGTTTCCATTTCCATAGGGCCACATAGAGTTGATTACTCGGAAATCGTTGAAATCCATGGGGCCAACAGGTGAAATTTCAACATTCACCCACTAAACTGGCGGTGAGGTGTTGATGTGTGATGAAGTGGTAATGAAGCGGTGATCTCTAATCATCGTACAAATGGTTTACTTTCAGCTATCAGACTCAGAGGTACAGATACGTCTGGATGCCAATTGATATTCACCCGTCGAAACGATCATTTCTATGATTGACAAGACTGTCAAACGCGTTCGTGATACTCGCCTTCTCACCTTCCCGTCATCACACCAGCCTTCAAGCTACCGCGGGGTGCTGTAACTTTGTAATTCACAATATGAACCTACTTGCACGAATGATCGGTTTATACGTATTTTCTGCGTAAGTCAGGGTTCCTGAATTTCCTGGACTACCCCTTTCAGCAGTTGCTTCAACAGTTCCTCGTTTTTGAAGACGACAGGCACCTTCACCTGCGCAAGGCTGACGTTTTCATTCTCGACTCTCCAATGGCGATATGCTCCGAATGTGCCTCGTTCTACGATGCGGATAGTCGGCAACCTCATTTTTTTCATTTCGATGTTAACTCGTATCATATGATGCTGCTCCATGAGTGCATCAAGGACTCGGCGACGGGCGAGGGACGGGTTGGGACCTAGGAACGTTGATGAGTAAGGAGAGTGTAGAAGATAGGCAAATGCTTCAAGCCGAATATTCGTGATGGAGGAAGGCTTACCAATTTCCCCCCCAATCTCAACCAAATACCCGATGGTAACTTGATTGTCTCGAGAGTCGAGGAACGAAGTGAATTCCGTAACCTGGCCTATAGTGTCCTCGGTGGTGGAGAGGATGGCATTGCTGATGACGTTCGCGGGGACAGTTGCATCACCAATTCGTATCTCTTCACTGAGCAAAGTAAATGATAAGGCAAGATCATAAAGTAACGAAGCGTGTGGAGACTCACTGTCGTCTTTCGACGAAACCGAAGATGGGCGAACCGCTGTTGGGCTCAAAGCCCTCTATCTGGATCATATCTCCCAGGCGGTATCGCCACAAGCCATCGCGACTGGTGATGACAGGCTCGTATGCCCTACCCGCCTCCATTTTCCACTGCAGAAGATGAGCAAATCGAGGACGACTTGAAACCGTGAATGGACACCTACAACGGGAATTAAGCTAGCTGCTGTTTCTACGGTCTCTTCGTCTGGTATCTCGCGCTGTGACACCTCAAGGAATTCGAAATACTCATCGTTAGCGAGTTTATAGAGGTTCACGCCGCTGTAGCTTATACCGGGCCAACATTCCGATAGGATATAACCTGCGGTGCGTAGGGCTACGTCTGGACCCCAGTACCGCTGTACCTACGCAATGGTTCAGTAAGGTAGGTCTTGTTGGTAATTCCAAGAGTGGATACCTTCGAAAGGACGCCAGTGTATGCACCGCTCATGATACCAGAGTATTCCTTGAAGTTTGGCCAGATCATCTTCAACCATTCGGGAGAATCTTTGGCGGCTCCAAGGGCACGAAGTTCTGCTGCCCTTTCCGGGTTGGCGAGAAAATATGGCTTTCCAAAGAAAGACTCAATTCATGAGCGTCCTCGGTCGAAGTTACCATACTCACCTGAAGATAGACCCGGAGATGGTCAGTACCGTCGAAATCAGGTAGAATGCCTGTTTCGATGCTGTTGAGGATACTGTCCCACTCCTCCTCCACGAACTTGACCAAATCAACTAATATAGTCCCGAATGAGGTGGACAGGGTTTCTAGGCGGCGCTCTGCTAAGGCAAACAGCGCATGCATAAGGATGAATGAGCGGTAATTGTTGATGAAGGAGACCGCTAGGGGCGACGTCAACGCCGGAACTTCGGAGCAAAGATTTCAGTTCGCCAGCAATTTCACAGCCAAACTGCGACCTACCTTTCATTTCCATCGCTAGGTGCTCTTGGTCGACTTTCATGTTGAACATGGTGCGAGTTATCCCCGACGAGATTGTGCAGACCGGAAGCTTGTGGTCGATCTGGCCGTCTTCATCCTCGACAAGAATGGTCCACTTGGTCCCAAGATGCATGACGAGACAATTGAACTTGCTTGTCGCTGAAATAGAGCCTTCTGTTGGGTTGACTCGCGAGAAGTCATATTTTGGGAAATACTTCGGCGCCTTTCCAGTGGTGAAACTGGACAACGCAACATAGGACGGGTATCCGGGGGAAAGGAGATCTTCTACATCCACCTTTTTGCAAGGTTTCTCGACAAGCTTGCGGATGAAAGGTTCGTAAGTGTCGTACACAGAGAGAGGAACAGTATCGCGAAAATGTTCCAATAGGGGCGCTGGTGTATCTTGGAAGATAGTAAAGTCGCGTAGGGTGTTTCGAAAGCAGAGGAGCGAGGGGGACTCGCGTACATAACGAGAGATGTGGTTTTTCTTGATTATATCCACAAGGAGACTTTCTGAGCGTTGCTTGAGTGCCCGGGACAGCTCGGGGGTGAGGACAGTAATGGGTTTGGGAGGAGCGCTTGACATTGGTGAGGACAACAAAATCTTACTGATACAACATAGGCCAGAGGATATCTACTTGAGCAATTAAAGGATACTTGATACTGGCGGATCGATGATACTCCCGGTTGTCCATGTCATTTTCACATCGTGATGAACTACTGACTTATCGCTATCACCGCTTTCACATCAGGATGCAGTCAAGCAGTTGCTTTTCCGGCTAAAAACAACATCCTGGTTACCTGTTCCATAGTCATGTAACATGTTTTCCCGGTTTCAGTATTATGATTGTTTGGTTGATGTTATTCGGGCGGGCGAGTAATGCCTATGAAGGAACCAAATCACTTTCCATGCTTTCAAATTCATGGTGAGATGTTAGTGACGTACTAGCAGCCTGACATGATAACGGAAACCGTATACATCGTGTGAGTGCGCGGTCATGAATGTACACAAGAAGTTGTGCAGTGCCTGTAGTGACCTAAAATCTCTGAAGGTCCGAGTCAGTGCGGCTGGTCCGACTGAAGCCAGACACGTGCGTCACGCGCCGCACATTTGCCGCCCATAATATCATCACGTGACCCCATCAGTTGGGGTCACGTCGGACAGCCCAATTGTGATACATAAGCTTCAAGTAATAGGTATTGTCCCTTGGCAGGCCTCAGGCTGACCACATCTGCAAACCCACTGGTTACGTTGCTGCTTAGAAGGCTTTTTTGAATGCTGAACGAGCACTCTGATTGGAGGAGAGCAATGCCTAGCCGAGTTTCAATTCACTTACGTTGCTCTGAGACCACCCAGAGAGCGGCTACAAGTCTCAGATGCAGCATACCGCTTTATCTACACCTAAGCGCTAGTCGGGCAACGGAATTGGCTCGGGGGCGGTTGCCACTTTGGGGACGGGTACCTACTTTCCACCAATTACGCCAGAGTTACCAAAGATGCCTCGGTGAAGGTTTTGCGAGGTTTGATTGGTGGACTGCAATAGGTACCCCTGCGCTAAACCAATCTCGTTGCTCGACGAGCAGCTCGCGACTCGGCATCTGGAATCGGGGCTGACTCACTTCGCAGAGCTGTGTGACTGTTACGGAATGGTGCAGTGACGCAATCACTCTTGGAGCCCGAGTCGTTTGTGTTGTTTCCCCTAATGAGATTGCTGCAAAGTGCAGTGGAAAAGACAACGAAACTCGGTCGTCTTGCAGAAGTTCGACTCTTCAGTCCCGAGTGGTCGCACGTTCCGCGAGCTACGGTGCTAAAGATAAGTTATTTCTCGCGTTTAAAACTTGATATTATTAACGACACCCAGAACTCCTTGATTAGAGGCGAACATCGTACCTGAGGAATGGCAGCTCGAATGGAACATTTGCCTATTGTGATGTGACACGCTGCGCAGTATCGCCTTCAGTAAAGGTAAGAGAATTTCCGTGTACCTAGCTCACCTGCACTCAGTTAATTTCGTAGATGCCTGTGGCATCCGAACAGCTCACTGTCAAGCTGTTCTGATGTATGTTACATGCTTGCACTGTTTGGGAATGAGCGCATGTCAAACCTCCAACAACGGAATTACTTATCGCAGTGTGTTATTCTGCAGATTCGACCGCCGCTTATAAACTGAGCAACTTGTCTCTGTGAGCACAGTATATCCGTCCTTTACATCAGTTTTCTATTCTCAGAATGGCACACAGGCAACCTCTAGACAATGTTGCTCGGGATGCCCCCAGCTACACAAATCCAGACCCTCGTGCCGTAGCTATCGTCGGTGAGTGTACCCGAAACTACTTGGTTGTCGTGCTCGATGACATCTCTTTCATCAACAGGCATGTCTATCAGCGCGCCCGGCGGTGTTGACTATGGTCTTGATACCGAAGAATTCTATGCTTTCCTCCAAAATAGAGGATCTGCCATCATTACCGTTCCTACTAACCGCTGGAACGCGGAAGCCTTTCATGGCACTGGGCCGGGCAAGATCTCTACTGTAATTTATTAATTGTTTTCTTAGCTAGCACATGGTCACTGATCAACGCCGATAGACAAAGGGAGGGTTTATTCCTGACATTAGATATGCCGACCTCCAAGAGTTCGGTATTACTCCTGTGGAAGGCCAACAGATATCTACTTGCCAAATGCTTCTGTACGTTGTTTAAGTTAAATATCTGTGGCCCCGCCTCGTGCTTAATGCGCGAATTACCTAGGCTCCATCAAGCGTTCACGGCGTTGCAGCGCAGTGGAGTTGATTATCGTGGTACAAACACTGGGGTTTACGTTGGCTCCGGTGAGCTCTCTATTCGTTAATGTTCCTCACGGTTGTGTTGATCATCCGGGCACAGCATCCGGCGAAGGAACTTTGTTTGAAATGGACATAGCACAGGCAGGCCGTATGTCCTCTAGTCGTTCGTTTTGGTAGCTGCTAATCTCAACCAATTTCAGCGTATTACATGACTGGAACAACCAACTCGATCGTTGCGAACAGACTGAACTACGTATTTGATCTACTCGGTCCTTCCATGCCCATAGATACTGCGTGTTCGTCCTCGCTGGCAGCGATGCACGTCGCCGTTCAAGCCGTCCGCAACGGTGAATGTGACCAGGCTGTAGTGGCCGGTGCCAACGTCGTTCGAAACGCACTCGAATGCGTAGCGTTCAGTCAGTTAGGTGTGCTCAGCCCTGACGGCATATCCAAGTCCTTTGATGAAGATGGGAATGGATACGCACGTGGTGACGTCGGTATGTCGCGAACCTCCACGTTCTCCCCTTGCACAGCCAAGTGACTTCAGCATCTTTTCTCAGCCAGCGCGGTTGTTATTAAGCGCCATGATCTCGCCGTCAAAGATCACAATCGCATTCACGCGACGCTTGTTGGTACCGCCCTGACATCATGCGGATCCATCATGGGTTCCCTCACAACCCCGAGTCCCGAAGCGCAGGCTTCGGCGATCCAGCTTGCATATCGAGACGCCGGTCTCGAGCCTCATCAAGCAGATTTCGTCGAGCTCCATGGCACGGGCACGGTTGTCGGTGACGCGACAGAAGCGAATAATGCCGGCGCCGTCTTTGCGGGGGGGAGAGATGCAAGGGAGATCCTCATTGGATCGGTGAAGAGCAACGTTGGACATGGTGAACTAGGGTAAGTATTCTCATACCTTCGCAGGGGTTTCTTGAGTTGATCTCCTTCCTTGTCTGAAGCGCGTATATGACATCATTAGTGAAGGTCTGAAACCCCCCAGGAATCGTCAAACGTTGTTCGGTAATAACCTCCTTTCTTTCAGGTCGCAATGATGTTGGAAAGGAAGGAAGTCCTACCTAATGGCTACTTCAAAAAGCCATCCTCCCGAATTGATTTCGAAAAGTTCAAGCTGCGTGTTCCCGTGTCCGTTGAGAATTTCGCACCTGGCAATCCCCAACTCGGTCGGATTGCGTCTATATCTAGTTACGGATTTGGAGGTACGTGCCATGTCATTCGCGCCACTCTTTTGAATTGACCATTATGTACTTACCAGGTGCCGGCGGTCATACTGTTCTGCGTGAACATGAACCACGGCCTACTTTATCTGGTCATGTTACCTTGCAAGAGCCACTATACCTCTTTGCCGTTGGCAAGTACCTGGCCCAACCACCTTTGATTATTTACTGAGACGTTGATCCAGGCGCTCTGTCGCTGAAGGGATGCGTTACTCTCAGCGAGAAATACAAAGAAGAGTGCGCTGAAGTTGAGCCTCTCGCCCTGTGCGAGCACTTGGCAAACCGTACACGCCAACTCCCATGGAGGTCCTTCGCAATCGCTGGATCCATCGAGACAGCGACGTTCCCCGAACCAGTCCTCGTACCTAAACGCCCCCATCCTCTCGTCTTTTGTTTCTCAGGCCAGGGCCCCCAACACTGGCAGCAAGGCCGGGAGCTATATCATACTTTCAAGGTGTTCCGCGATAGTATCAATGACTGCGACAGGGTGCATGTCGATTACACAGGGGAATCCTTCATCGAGACGACAGGCCTGTTCAAGACCGATGCTCCTAAGGACTCGGACCTGGCTACCAGCTTAACATGGCCTTCCGATGTCACTTCCATTTCTCTCACCTTCTTCCAGATTGCGCTCTTCGACCTCTTGAGTTCTCTGAATCTTAAGCCAGATACAATTGTTGGACACTCAGTTGGAGAGACAGCAGTCTTATACGCTTCAGGCGCGGTCCCACGTAGCGTATGTACGCTGCTCTGTGCTTAACAGGAGACTAACGTCATATTTTCGCCACCCAGATGGCCGTTAAAATCGCGATCGCTCGTGGAAAAGCTCTTGCCATGGTTGACAACACTGGCGGCGGTATGGTGGCTGTTTCTGGATGCGACGCAGACAAAGTACGCGACTACGCGGAAACGGCAATTACACTAGCTGTGCAGGAAGTCGACTCGGCGGGTGGTCCCCAGCTGTTCCTTGCGTCATTCAACAGCCCCACAGATATAGGCGTATCAGGCTCCAAGAAACATCTTGAGGTATTTGCAAGCTTCATCGAAAGATGGGTGAGCGATGTCGTCGCGCGCAAACTTCGCATCAACACCGCTGTCCACTCTCCCTTCGTCCATCCCTGCGAGTCGCAATACCGCCGAGACCTAGCTACCATTTTCGCGGAGTATCCAGGTCCTCACATCCCAAAGATCCCGACGATGTCCACGGTCACTGCTGAGTTCAAAACAGACTCGTATACGCCCGATTATTTGTGGAACAACCTCCGCCAACCTGTGCTTTTCTCTTCGGCTATCCCCAAAGTAGTTGAGAGACTCGGAGAATTGACCACGTTTATTGAGGTCGCCCCTCATCCAGTCCTGTCCCAGGTAAGCGATTGCTTTCGAAGCTTTCGAATGCCCACCCGCATTCTGACCCAACGATGTGCGCAGTACCTCAAGCAGATGGGTGCCCTTGATGCTCTCGCCTGCAGCAGACGTCCACCGTCTGCCCGCCATGTAAAACCTGGGTCGAGCGCTTTGGTCGAAGTACGCACATTGCTGGAAGTTTTGGGACGTTTGCTGTTAGTCGGCGTCAATAAGGTCGGTTGCTTGATCATTTCGCAACACAGCTAGCTTCGACGTTGTTCTGCATTGCCCACAGATCAACTTCTCGGAGTTTGCCGGATGCCCAGATGCAAACATCGAGGGTCCCGCATATCCGTTCCAGCCAAAGTTATGGCGCTATGGCATGGATGAACCATCATACGTCCGTAAGCTATTACCCGCGGAAAGGTCTTTGAATTCGATTCGGCTACGCGTCAGCCCAATTATGCCCGAGCCGTGGATGGGTGATCATGTCATTGATCATACGGTAGGCACATTCTCTCACAAGTTACTTCCGCTGATTTATATTCTATGCTTCAGAATCTGGTTCCCGCGGCTGCCTACCTAGAGATGGCCCTTGAGTTCCCCGATGTTACTCAGCTGTATGATTGCCGCTTCGAGGCTATGTATGTCCTGGAAGAGTCAGGACCACCTGGGACATTGGAAGTTTCCCGGGAAGGGAATTCCTGGTGGGTGAAGTCATCATCTCAGATGCGCACTCCGCAGGGGGACAAGGAGTGGACGAGGACTGGTCCTTCTTTCGACACTCTCCACTCTTGCGGCAAGTTGGGTTATGGTCCCCCTGAAATCGAGCCGGATGCGATCACACGCGTCGATCTTGAGGAAGTGCTGTCTCGCTGCCCCTACACGTTCGATCGCGACGCCTTTAACGATCGGATGGAGGGTGTGGTACAATTTGGTCCCGAGTACGGTGCGGTCCTTTAGCTGCAACAAATGCTGTCTCATCTTTTCTGAACAGGTTCAGACGAATTATGAAAGCGGTGTGCAATGAAAAGGAAGTCCTGACATATATCAAGGGTCATGTGGATGGCCTGAATCAGACAGATTATGCCTTCCATCCCGCCCTCTTAGATGCCGTCTTCCAGGTATGTGTGAGACATCACGCATAATTGCTGTACTAATCCCCACACTGTCGCTAGTCGCCTCTTTCATGGGGCCTGGTGCGTAGGATCTCTCTTCATTAAAGCGTATATATTTAAAATGAGTGCCCAGATCGGTGATAAGCTGCATCTCGGTAGGAAGAATACCCAGCTACTGGTAAATCTCAATTGGAATAAATCTCCCCACCCCAACCGTTTACATGAAAATACAGCTGCCACATTCTGTTCGCCGCATATTCCGCAATGATGGCAGTACTGCTCCACTGGTGCTGCCTGATGAATTTGTAGCTTATACCGTCCTCCACGAGTGGTCGCCTCACCACTGGGTGACGAACTGTTATATCTTAGGTGAAGACCAGTCGGTCATATATACCGTGGAAGGTGCGTGGTTTGTCTCGCCGATGGTTCATTCGTGAATAACATTTCCTGGTAAGGACTTCGTTTTGCGTTGGTCCAGCATGACAATGAGTGGCCTAGCGAACACTTCAAGATGTTCTGGCAACCTAGGGACTTGCCACAGTCGCATCTGGAAAGCTCAGTCATTCTTCCTGGTCCACCACCGCATTCCGATGATATAGAGTTATTGTATGTTCTGGATCAACTCGCCATACATTTTACCAAGAAGACAATAGAGTTCGTCATCTCGCTTTTTCCCCCGTGATACCGACAACTGATGGTAGCGCACAGTGGTCTACCTCACGACTTCGCTCCTACCTCGCCTGACCGCCAGCGCTACTTGGCTTGGGCAAATGCGGTGGCCACCAGACTGACCGCGAACAACGCTGATGTGCCAGCAGTCCCTGCTCATTTGCAAGAAAAGTATAAAGCTTTGTTCGACCTGACTCAGAGGGTCGGTGCTGGACAAAAAGGTCAGCCAATCTTTTGTTATCCGCTTTTGTGCCCTCTTCTCATGCCGGTACCTGTCAAGACATTATGGCCTCATCAGCTGCCGCCGTTGAGCTGCTTTTCTATGACGACATCATGAGCAAGATCTACGAGCATCCACCTTTCATCGGCTCTGTATTCGATGCGACCACGTCGCGTTTCATCGACCTTGTTACCGACGCACTCAATGCTGGCAAGCAGGTGGTCCGAGTCCTTGAGGTTGGTGCGGGAACTGGGAGGTTCACTGCACTGCTCGGGCGAGCTCTTTTGGAAGCTGCTTTGCCTGAAGGCTGCTACGTCGACTACGTCTGCACCGACGTCAGTATTTCGCTCGCACAAGAGGCGACAGCGAAGTCCCCTTGGCCAACGGTAACCGCCAAAGCCCTTGATCTGAATGTCGCGATCAGCGAACAGAACCTAGATCCCCGCAGTTTCGATATTGTCGTTGCCTTTGATGTTCTGCACGCTATCCCTGACATTCACGCGAGTTTGACGACGCTCCAGCAGCTCCTCTGTCCCGGCGGTCACATTGCCATCTTGGAGTTGGACGGTGGTTCGTTCGCTTCCGATGAAAGTGGTACAACTTGTAGGTTGCTTTCTTCCGTCTTATACATCTCACGGATTGATGGCTTGTAAAAAATAGGGATGGATTTCATCTTCGGGTCGTTCCAAGAGTGGTTTGGCGTCGTGGACCATCGCGTTGGGTCTGCTCACTGCACATTGACTCCGTCGCAGTGGAAAGATGCCCTAGCGGAGGCCGGGTTTTCAG